>APFE030410927.1:165106-206504 GCA_000404065.3 Pinus taeda | reverse complement strand
GAGGAGATTTGAACCCGTGACTTGTTTAGATCTGAGCTAGTTTGTGTGTAGCATGTGGAGATAGTACTGAGTACTTGCGAGGAGTATTGTACTATGTATTGTTACATGTTCTCTATCATCATAACATACAGATAGTCAGGGGTTTTCAGCTGGATGCTTTCCGCATTACATACTATGTTGATATGTGTGATTGATGTTTCAATGTGCGCATGCGATTGTTTTTTTAATTCCGCAAATTGATGATCAGTGGTAGAGGAGGTTATGTATTATGCATGCATTTCGAAAATAGTGTATAATCAGCATAATCTCCATGAATAAGTGTTATATTATTCGAATTTCTACACAGGATATACAGAATATCCAAGAGGCCTCCATAGTAAACAATGTGGCCAAAAACATTCCATGTATTAGCGCAACATTGGACGAGTTCCAAATAGAGCATCAATCCACCATGGTGGAGACATAAAGTCATATTATTAATCAATATTTTTCTGTATTAATGGACCCTTTTGCTAGCCCAATTTATGTTACCCCAATATCGTAGAAAACTATAATTTAAAGGTTGAAAAGTATAAAACTTCTTGGCTAGTTCAACTAGCTATAGGCACAAAAGGAAAAATTTCCAGTTGGCGAGCGCATGCCGAATTATACTGAATGGAAATAATAATGTGATAGATTAAAATATACTACCCCTAGGCTTATATGATGTCCTAATATGAATGGGATGGCTATTGTGTCACAAGGAAATTATTATTTGCCTTAACCAAAAAGTGACCTATATCACAAAAATTGACGAAACGCAGATCATAAGGGGCATAGCCAGGTCCATCTCTATGCATTCAATATCTCCTTTGAAACTAAAGAAAGTTTCAAGGAATGGATGTCAACTCGTTTTGATTAAGGTGGAATATCACTCTCAAGATAAAACAACTAAGGCAATGGAACAACTAAAATTTATATCAGATTATCAATATGTGTTCCCCAACGAGATTCTTTGTTTGCCACCTAAGAGGAAAACATTTTTTTTTCCGTAGAGTTAATACAGGGAGAAAAACTGGTATCAAATTCTCCTTATGAGATGAGTTCACAAGAACTAATGGAATTGAAGATGTAGTTGCTAGAATTATTAAGTAAAGGTTATATGAGACCTAGTGTGTTCACCATGGTGTGCACTAGTTCTCTTTGTTAAGAAAAAGATGGAACAATGAGGGTTTATATTTATTATCTCCAACTAAACAAACTAACAATTAAGAATAAATATCCCTTACTCGAATAGATGATTTGTTTGACTAAGTTAAGGAGGCAACTGTGTTGTCTAAGGTAGACCTCAAATATGGATATCGCTAGTTGAGAATCAAGGAGGAAGACATACCAAAAAATATTTTCAAACTCAGTATGGACACTACCAATTCCTAGTGTAACCTTTCAGGCTTACGAATGTACTTGCAACTTTTATATGCATTCTAAACAATGTTTCAATAAATTCTTGATTAAATTTTTATTAATTTTTATAAATGACATTCTAATATATTAAAAGACATTGGAAGAGAATAAAGAGCACTTGTAGATACTACTACAGACATGATGAGATAATCAGCTATATGAAAAAATTATTAAATGTGAATTTTAGGAAGATAAGATGTAATTTGTTCGCCATGTAATCTCGAAAAAGGGAATAGAAGTGGATCCCAAAATGTTGAAGGCCATTCTTGATTGGCTAGTTTAGAAATATGTCCCCAACAAAATATTGTTCACTAGTAATTACTATAAATTTATAGAGGTTCTCTCTATATTAGTACACCCTATAAACTCCTTAAAAAAAAAGTGCTGTAATTTTTATGGATGCAACAATGTCAAGAAAGTTTTCACAAATTGAAATATATGCTTACTTCGATATTGTGAATATAAGATCCTCATAAAGAGTATGAAGTATGTATTGATGCATGTTTAAAAAGTCTCATAGGTATACTTATGAAGTAATGACATGTAATGACTTATGAATCTCGTAAATTAAAAGAAAACAAGAAAAACAATGACGTTTATGATCTTGAATTGGTAGCTATAATTTACAAACTTAAAATGTGGAGACACTAACTAATTGGAAAAACATTTACTTTGATTACTAACCATGTAAGTATGAAATGTTTTTTCATCCAACCAAATATGAAAGTTGGATAAACAATATGGATGGAATTACTAAGTGAGTGCAATTTTGAGATTAATCATATAAATGGGAAAAAAAACATGGTGGTAGATGCATAAAGTCGAAGTATGAAGAATGTGTATAAAATAATACTAAGTCGAGATGAAACAAATTATCTTTAGCAAATTAAGAAGGAAATATTAGAAAATTAAAATTATAATAAACTTTGCGAGGATATCAAAATAAAAACTATCCAAAGAAAATAAGTTGGTTATGAAATAAGTAAGAGAAGACTATTGACAAACAAAATTAAAGCTTATGTACCAAATGAAGATAAAATTAAGAGATTGATATTAGACAAACAACACAAGAGTCCTTTTGCAAGTCACCTGGGATACCTGAAAATGATTACAATGATGAAAAATGATTTTTTATGACTAAGGATGAGAAAGGAAATCATTGAATACTTGCCAAGGTGCTAAGAATGCAAATAGGTGAAATTAGAACACCAACACTGAGTCAATTTCTTAAACCACTCACCTATACCAAAGTGTAAATGGGAAGTAATTTCCTTAGATTTTATTACTAGATCACCCCAAACATGAAAGAAACATGATTCCATTATGGTGGTGGTAGATAAATTATCTAAGGGTACCCATTTTATTCCTATGCAATCCATTGACAGGGTTTCGTAGGTGGCTAAAATGTTTGTGAAGGAAATTTTTAGACTCCATGGTTTACCAAGGATGGTTATATTATGTAGGGACCCAAAATTCACCTCAAATATTCGGAAGTAATTGATTACAAACATAGGTACGCAACTAAAATTTAGCAATGTGTAGCATACACAAGCTAACAAGTAAATATAAAGGGGTAATTAGGTACTTGAACATATGCTATGTATGTATGTAATGTGATGCAAGAGCATTTAGACCTAGTCAACAATGTGATGGTATCATCACATGTTGTGGCTAACAAAGGGTTGGAAGACAAGAGGTTAATTAATTTTATTAATTTAAATGTATGAGATTGTTTTATTTGTTGTCAAAATCTGAGCAGAAAAGGGTATAAGTAGCTGATTGATCCTCCCTGCATGGAGATCAAGCCAGGTAGTTAGATTATCTAGTTTTAATAGGATATGAGGGATTTGAAATCTTAAATTAGGATTTGCTTGAGAAAAGGGTGGAGTAAAGAGATTCTTTGGTGATGAACGAGATATTTCTAGATCTGAACTAAATGGCTTCATGAATCCGCATTTTGTATAAATTGTAATCTTTTGGAATGCATGAAGGGGTTAGATTCAGATTGAAAGATAGGATGGATGAGCAAGGGAAGAAATGAAACAATCGAGTGTGACTATTTATTCTGTAAACATTTATCAATATGAATACAATGTGGATTGTGCATTTCTTTGTGTAATTTAGTATTGAGGGTGTTTATAACTTTTAGTCTCTGGATTGAGGATCTGAGAATTACCGTGTTTGTTTATGCTCAGAATATAGGATAAGAGTGTGTGTTCTGTATATAACATAGAAAACTGGTTGATGTGGATTATCCCTATGAGATTAGTAGGCAGAGATTGAATGAAGGAATGAATCATCATTGATCACAGGTTTGATCAATGATGATCTAGTTGTACGAAGATCGCAAGTGTTCTCTAATGAATGTGCATGTGGTTTAATATAGGAAATAGACCTGATGGTGATCAACAACTGTGGGGGTAGGAGCTTACGAATTTCTTGATCGTGCCTGAAGCCCCACACTCTCTCCTAGCCATCGATCTCATATTCAAACTCTTAGGTCATAGTTGATTACAGGAATTAAGCCCATTTTTAAACCATGTGCTAGTTGAAATCTGACAAATTGTCGATTTGATGGCCTCTTATATCCAACGGATATCGCGTCATAGAGTGATCGAACTTTAATTTCAAAAATTGACCGAAAAATCTATTCATAAAGGATTTATATTCCTTATCGGATCCACAAGGGCGGGTAAACGTCGCACAAGATTCCCATCTGATATCATTGTTAACCATTGGATCAAGTGTTCTTTGACCAATGGTGGAGAATCACCGATTATTTTGTTGATCGGGTGAACCAAAAACCGTAAGATTGAAAGGTAAGATCAACGACAGAGAATTAATGCAATAATATTTGTGGAAAATTTGGACCCAATAAGTTATCAAAGCGGGATAAATCTATTTGAGATATGATCAGATGTGGTCGAAGTGGGACTACTCATTGATAGGTTATATCATTGTTTTTAGTTGATCGGGTGTATAGTCTAGTTTTTCTGTTGTCTTGGGTTTCGGTAATTTGATGGGTTTTTATTAAGTTAAGTGAACAAGGATTTATTTAGTTTTAATTTTGAAATTATGAAAGGGTGTAACCTTGCTTCATTTTGGAGGTTATGTGGGCATAAGTCATAGGTCCACATGGGATTTGTAAAGGATGTCAGTACTCTCGCATCATTTTTGGTATCACAGTAGAAAAGGTTTCTGAATATAAGTACAGTGACCTTAAATATTAGAGATATCTACTTGTTAGAACAACCAAAGAAAAATTAGAGCGCAAAAGAATTTAATGCAAAGGACATTGAGATCAGAACAAGGAAAAGGTGAATCCTATGTCACCAGAGAGATTTGTTTGGATGTTTGAAGAACAACAAGTGAAAATTTCATTTTAGACAAATGAAATTTCCATGTAAATTGATTGATTGATTGGTTTTATTTGAAAGAAAAATTGAAGTAGAAGGTTTGGAATTTAAATTCAAATAGAAGAGTGGATTTCTATGACTAAATTCATTTAAATGATTTGAAAAATTTTAATAATTAAGTATTGCTTAAAGTATTTTTGAAGACAATGATATTGATGGTTGAAAGAAGAGCCACTACAAGGAATGAATTTTGGAATTTGTAGAAGCAAGACAAGATTTTCTTACAACAGATTATCAGAAGGAATTTGTACTGTGTCATGAATTTGTAAATATAGGTGAATTTCAAATTGAATCTTAATCGTAAGATGAAGAATAACTGTTGACTATATGGAGTCTTTTGAATGGAGAAGGTTAAATGAAATAGTGAACAGATGAATCATTTGGAAAAGATTTAACTGATGGAATGGGAATTAGTTTTAAGACAACTTTTGAAGGAAGATTGGCAGGTTTGAAAGGTGCTTTGATGTATCCTTAGATAAGATTGTATAGGTCAATGGAAGCAGTAAAATTGCTGGAAGGTAGAATGAAATGTATGAGCATCATAACACATGAGCTATGTTAAAGAAGATGAAGCAAGAAGAACTCTAAGATGAGTAAAGGTGACAGTACCCAAGAGTAAATGAAATTGTTAAATGAAAGAACGAAGTGAGCAATTGAAGATGCAGCATCCTAGAGCAAGGAGTGTTCAATAGAAGCTGAGAACAACTTCCAACTACGGTTGGGTAGAAGTTTTTTAGGCAACTCCACAATTGTGATTGTGGGTAGATTTGTGTTACCGATAACAATTCCAACAAGAGGAGTGCTGGGTAGAATTTCTAGTTAGTGAAAGGTTCGAGGAAAGAACCAATAGATGTCAAAAGGCTAAAATCCTAAAAGTCTGGTGAGGGATGAAGGAGACTTACTGCAGATCAAAGAAAGGGCTAGTTGCAGCTCACCAGTGAATAATGAAATTTCACCAGAGGAATAAATGAAATTGACTATTGATAGTCATAACAGGGGTACAGAGGAAAGCCACAAACAAAGGAAAAAGAGTGCCAAAGCAGTTGGACTAAAAATAATGAGTAAAGAAGAAATGGACATAGAGTTGGCTTAGATGAAGGAAGAACTCAGTCATTTGAAGAAGCTGGTACAGAAAGGAATCAAAGAAGATTTGGAACAAGGAGTTTATGTGGGGAAAAGAGTTAAGTGGTTTGTCAGAGAATTGTTTGCTGAGAAATTAATGCTTTGAAAAGTTGAGGATGAAACAGTAGAATAAATTTGTGAACCAAAGAAAGGATCTCTCCCTCAGGAAGAAGATAGTGATGAGAGTGATGATAGTGATGAAGAGATGATCTATACAGATCAATAGGAGAGAAAGGTGGTGGTAGCATCTTCACAAGAAAGAGAATATCATTATTTTGGGATTAATTATTTGTGTGAATGTAAAGTTGTAGGCATGCAACCAAATGAAATTGACTTTGTGAAAGAGGCCGAGACAAGAAAAATAGAAAAGGAGATGTAGGAAGACTTTCAAGACTTTGATTGGTGGAGAAAATTAAAAGGTATGAGTAAATGGTTCTGTCTTCTCTTAGTGAAAACTTATGAGATCATGTTAGAAGGAATATTAACATGGATAGAAAACCAATGGAAAATGGATAGAGGGAGAGAAGCTAATGCATTTCAGGGTTGTGAAGTGAGGAGAAGCGAGTTGACACAAAGAACTCAGCTGAAGAAGTTAAGTCAGGTAAATCTTTGAAAGATAAAAGTCTTATCATAGAAGAGAAGGAGATGTTGTTCTCTTATTTGGATAAACTAAGTGCTGGAGAAAAGTGTGAAGGACAGGGGGATGTTATGCAGACTTATGATGAAATTGTTAAGGAAAGTCAAGAAGCTGTAGTCCTAGAAGTTTTCTTTAATGAAAAGGAAATTAGAGACGTTGTGGAAGAATTTCCCAATAACTTAGTGAACGATCTAAATATTTCAAAGGAGCATGAAGATCCAGTCAATGAGAGTTCAGATGAAGAGCCTTGTATTTTTGAAACTGACATAAGGTGTATATTTTCAGGTTTGATAGGTGATGAACAACAATTGGACAATGTGCTTATGCATGTTGATGAAGAATTGAAACTATTTGAGGAAATAGTTGAAATAGAAGGAAATTTTGAGCATGTATTTAATACTTTTGAGAATGATGGTATTGACAGGGAAATTGTCATGATTAAGGAAGCTGAAGACAAACAAATGGAAAGTTGTGATGATAACCAGAATGAAGTATCTTGAGTAGAAAATACATACTGTGTGGAACATGTAAAGGAATGTATGATGATGTTGACAAATACAGAAGTTCAAGATTTTTTTGATTTTAAAGCAGATTATTTTTATGAATCTGTAAACCGTGAAGAAGATTTAGAAAAACAAAATTTTGTTTTTGTTGTAGGTGAAGATGAGACAACATTAATTAGTTGTACAAAAGGTGAAAGGATACTTCACAATGATAAATTTCATGAGATTTTAATTCTTGAATTGTTGAATGACATTTTTGTGTCAAAACAATGAATATTCTATAATGAACAGGAAATTCCTCAAATGAAATTTATTGACAGTTTTATAAATTTTGTAGAGAATCAGTATAAGGACTTCATGGTAGAGTTATTTGTGGATACAGAAATCCATAGTAACTTTAAATCTGATAATTGTGGCAGAAAGTAGGTTTTATATAGGAAAGAGGAGTCATATGAAAATGATATGCTTATTGGAGATGAGCGAAGATTCAAATTACTAGAAAATAATATTAGATGAACCTTATAAGATAAAGGGAATATTATATTTAATGATAATGGAAGGGAAGTTGTAGATTAAAAGCAATAGTTTGTAAATGACAAAGGTGAATAAGAATTGGACAAAAGTTTCATAATTTATATGGTAAGGGAGAACGTACAACAGACAGATGTCAGAGGAGTTCAGTTAAGAACAAATTGTAAAGAGGAAGTTGAGAAAGTGTGGAAGATGAAGTCAGTTAAGAGGAGAGACAACAAGGAAGAGGAATTAACAAAAGCAATTTGTATCAGCAAGGTGTTGGAATTATGATGTATATGTTGTACTTGATGGCAACCCACTTGTAGCAGAACAACTCACTTATATATGGTAACTAGATGAATCTACAGAAGAGATATCAGATGTGACAGAATGCATGATAGTAGTGTTTACAGATGTGATGAAATGTAGGGTAGCTTCAAGGAATCAATTCAAAAGCCAACTCACTCAGATAAAAGATCACAGTATAGTAGGTAAACAATAAAGAATTACAGATCAGTCTTCGAAGAATGAAGAAAGAGAGGTACACGCAGGTTGACCATTGACCAAGCTGCGTATACACATAGGTTCACTGTTTACAAGTCATATATACGTACACACGCACTTTCACAGAAGGAAAAGCACGTATACCTTGGAAAACTAAACTTTTGGTCTGAAGTATTTGGTCCATGGTATTTTGATCCAAGGTATTGGTTCCAAGGTATTGGTTCCAAGGTATTGACCATAGGTATTTGGTCCAAGGTATTGGTCCTAAGTGGTTTTGGTCCATGGTATTGAGAAAGGCTTAGAAACTATAAAAGGAGGAGAAGATCATTAGGCCAAGGCATGCAAGTATCGAATATTTGATGAAGTGTGAGATCTAATATGTAGGTTATTTACTTATGGTGTTGTGCTTGATCTAAATCAACGATGAACCTCAGAATTTGATGAAGGATAAGATCTAATGATCTATTAGGATAATAAGGCTTGAGTGAATTACCTTTATGTAGTTTGATCATGTATCTCAATAACTAGCGCATGTTGTAGTCTGTAAATATGATGATCTGGGTATGACTGAAGTTTGGAATACTTTTTATGTTTAAATCATCATTTATAGATCCATATGCGGGTTCACTTTAGAAATGAAGCATATACAAGCAGGTTCTGCATATCAAAGCAGTGTATACATCATAAATTTGATTTGTAGTTTTGTACATTGGTTCGCTTTAAGGAAAGCCCGTATGTACATAAGTTCAACACATGGAAGTAGAATATACCTTATAAAATATGTTTTAGTTTCTTTTGTTTGCTTTTGCAGTGTTCTAGGTTCTGGCTTGGGTTCTAGTTACTATATTGTGGTGACAACATTCTAAATGATCAGATTGATGGGTTGTCAAAGTGATTGATCAATTCGGTTGTGGTTGGTTCAAAAGGAGATTGGTTGATGCATATATATATTTGATGAATTAATGATGTTTTTGATGGATTGATTCTGAAAATTTATGAAACTTGGTCCCTGGAAGAAAAGAGAAGGTTGTAGCCTTTTGTAGGCCGACACCTACATACTAGTAAACATATCAGCTAGTACAAGAGCTAGGGGGTTGTAGCTCCCTTCCAGTAGAAGCTAGAGAATGAGAGAAGGTTGTAGTCTTCTGCAGGTAGAAGCATGTGTACTGGTATAACACTGCACGAGTACAAAAGTTGTAAACAAAATTTTCTTTTATTAAAACAAGACAGAGACGACAGCAGCAGGTGCTTTTCACCCACATTGGGTTTCCACATTATATCTTGGTGTTCATATGTGTTTCTTATGTGTGATGCTTTATTCTGTTTTTACTGCATTGTCTAATGAATTCCTAATATACTGGTTAAAGATAAATGCATGTTAATTTGAGTAAATCAAAATATCTCTACATATATGTTGGTTGCATTAAGTACAGTTGTGTATACACGTTAGTTTACTAAGACGAAGTAGCGTATATAAATCAGTTTTGAAAATTACATTATTGATTTGATAATACTGCTTCACCCCCCACCCATCAGTATTATTTCCAACAATTGGTATCAGAGGAGGTCCGTTAGAAGAAGCTTGATTGCTTGAAGGAAGATCCATCATCATGAGTAATCAAGAAAGCATGGGATCCATCAGACCACCAATCTTTGATGGGAGAAACTTTGTTTATTGGAAAGTAAGAACCACAGGCTATTTTCAATCTCTTGGAATAGATGTCTGGGAAATCATGGAAGGAGGATATACATTTCCATCAACAATTCCTACAGATACAATAGGTAAAAAGCAATATCAAACCAATGCCAAGGTTGTCAATACATTATTAGGAATTCTGTCAAAATCAGAGTTTGTCAAAGTTATGCAGATTAAATTAGCCAAAGAAATATGGGACAAAATCATTCTAAGCTACAAAGCAGACTCCCAGGTAAAAC
Organism: Pinus taeda; assembly: GCA_000404065.3. Lineage (NCBI taxonomy): Eukaryota > Viridiplantae > Streptophyta > Pinopsida > Pinales > Pinaceae > Pinus > Pinus taeda. Next base: position 196,431 of record APFE030410927.1, on the reverse strand, counting down.
GTGCTAAATTGCGCAGTCTCGGAATTCAATATAAAACTCTCAAGATTCACAATGATGAAAGTATAACTAGTTACTTCTTACATAGAGATGAGATTGTTAATTGCATGAGGAATCTGGGTAAAGAGATAAAGGAAGTTACCTTAGTTGAAAAATTTTTAAGATCCTTGTTTGCTAAATTTGAATCAAAAGTATCTACCACAGAAGAAAAGTAGGATTTACAGACTATTACTATGACACAACTTCACGGAATCTTAATTGCCTTTGAGATGGGAAAAGGAGGTCCATCAGATATGAGAGAAGCCACATTTAAAGCTTCAACAAAAGGAAAAGAAGAACTCAATGAATCATGACATATTTAAGAAGAAGAAGAGGAAGTAAACTTTGTCAAGAAGCTTCAACGGGGTTCTGAAAGATTCAGAGGTAAACTACCTTTCAAATGTTTTGCCTATGGTAGAGTCGATCATTATGCTGCCAAATGTCCTCATAAAGATAAAAATTATAAAGGGAAGGAATCTACAAAACAGAATAGAAAACAAAGTGTAAGTAAAAAGAGCTACTATACTCATGAAGGTAGTGATGGTTTATCAAATAGCAATGAAGATGAAAATAGTAATGACTATAGACTTCTGATGGCTTATGAATATGATGATTTCTTGGATGCTTTAGATGAAGATGACCTCTATGAAGAAATCTCTAAACTCAAAATCTGTTTAGAAGAAAAGAATATGATTATAGATAACTTGCCATACCAACTTGCTAAAAGAGAAAAACACAATGAAAAACTAGAATGTGAAATCATGGGTATAAGAAAGGATCTTGAGAAAAAAAAATCTCTCAATATTAGATTTTCTAAAGGATCAGAAACCTTAAATGAAATTATCAAAGTGTAACATTCTCCTTTGATAAATACAGGTCTTGGATACACTGAAGAAGCATCTTAATCACAGAAGCCATCAACCTCCACTAAAAGCTATCTTGAGGCAGCAAAGAGCAGTGGACAGTTTGACAATCGCCAACAAAGGCATAAAGCAGATCACCAAGTAAATTAGGCTCAATTTACTTCAAGGATGAACAGAAGCCACAACCAACCTTCGGTAATTCATACTCAGTTTGCTCCAAAGATGAATATCGATAGAAACTACAATCACTAGGTTAGTAGATTCGATAATCGCAGGAACTTCTTTAATGGTTAATGTTTTTCATGTCATAATTTTGGACACAAAGCTGCTCAATGTGTTACTTACAAAACCATCATGACTAGAGAAGCACTAAATCAAAGGAACATGACAGGAATAAAAAAAATCTCTTATAATAACTTTTCTCTTCTTGAAAATGAAATAATGCTCAATCTGTAACAACTTTGGCCATAAAGAATCTGAATGTAGGAGTAAATTTCATCAAATATCTCAAAAGGAGAAAACTCCATTAAATCCCAAAATATGGAGAAAGAAAGAACTGCAAATAGAAAAACCAGTTGTACATCGACAGTGGATGCTCAAAACACATGACAAGTGACAAAGAAAAACTACACTCATATAATGCCTTAGAAAAGGAAAAGAGTGTCTCATTTGGAAACAACAATCATTTTGTCATAAAAGGTAAAGGCTCTATTTTCTTGAATGAAAAGTTTAAATCTAGGAATGTTATGTATGATGATGGCTTAAGACATAACCTATTGAGTGTGAGTCAAATGTGTGATCAAGGAAATGAAGTGGTGTTTCGATCAAATGGTTGTGTTGTTCGTGAGCTTGATACAAGAGAAGTCGTTATCAAAGGCACAAGAACTCCAAACAACCTATAGATACTCAAGGGAGGACAAGAAGAGTGTTATCGAAGAAAAAATGATGAAAACTGGCTATGGCATAGAAGATTGGGACATCTAAGCTTTCTCAAATAAGAAAAGCATGCAGATTCCAGTCTGTTTGTGATCTTCTAGATATCAAAATTCCTGAAAATACTATATGCAAATCATGTCAATTCGGTAAGAAAACCAGATCTCACCTCATCGAAAAGGAAGGATCGGCTTAGAAGCCTCTTGAATGTGTTCATATTGATTTATGAGGACCATCAAGGAAAAAGTCAGCTCGTGCAGAAGAATACTTTATATTGTTCATCGATTATTTTTCCAGAATGTGTTGGATAGGTCTTCTAAAGCATAAATATGAAGTATTTGAAAAATTCAAAGCCTCCAAAGCTTTGGTTGAAAATGAATCAGATCGCAAAATCAAATGCCTCATATCTAATCCAAGAGGGGAATTTCCCTTGGATGAGTTCTTTGACTTTTGTGAACAACATGGAATAAAGAGGTAGCTCTCCACTGCAAGGACTCCTCAGCAAAATGGAGTGGTCGAAAGAAGGAACAGAAATATTCAAGAAATGGCTCGAGCTATGCTAGATGAATCTGGAGCTCCTCCAACCTTTTGAGGTGAAGTTGTATTCATCACCGTCACTATTCTCAACAAAGTAAACGTTCGGGTAAGCAACACTCAAACCCCACATGAACTATGGTATCGTAGGACTCCTACTCTAAAATTCTTTAAGGTTTTTGGAAGCAAATGCTATATCAAAAGGATCGATGAAAATCCGGTAAGTTTGAACCTAGAGTAGATGAAGGTATTCTTCTCAGTTACCCTCCCTGCAGTAAAGGATATAGATGTTTTAATAAAGACGGGGGGGAATTATTGAAAGCATTGATGTTGTAGTTGGTGAAGCATGCAAAAATCCAAAAGAAACAAAAATAGAAGATTATGACAATGAAGAATATGGGGAGTACTTTCCCATATCAAATCATGATGATATTGAAGAATAAACCAATGAAGCACCATAAGAAGAGATAACGGTAGAATAAAAGACTCCATCGAGTTATGTTCAGAAAAATCATCTGGAAACTAAATTTTAGGGGAGAAAGAGGTAGGTGTATAGACAAGAAGAACTATTGTAGAAGCCCAAGCTATCTAGCATTACTATCATCAACTGAACCTCAAAATATAAATGAGGCATGCAAAGGTGAATGTTGGGTCAAGGTCATGAATGTAGAACTTGAGCAAATTGAAAAGAATAATACTTGGGAATTAATTCCTAGACCTCATGATAAGAATATCATAGGAAACAAATGGATATTGAAAAACAAGCTGAACAAAAATGGGGAACTTATCAGAAACAAGGCCAGACTCATTTACAAAGGATATTCTCAACAATAAGCTATAGATTTTGAAGAGAATTTTGCACCTGTTGCTAAACTTGAAGCCATAAGAATGTTTCTTGCTCTTTCTAGTTTTCAGAAATTCAAAGTTTACCAAATGGATGTAAAATTTGCCTTTCTTAATGGAGACTTAGAAGAAGAATTCTATATTGAACAACCAGAAGGATTCATTCTTGGAAATGATGAAAAACTTGTATGCAAACTCAGAAAGGCTCTCTATGGTCTAAATAGGCTCCAAGGGCTTGGTATTACTGTCTTGACAAATATCTCCACCAACAGGGTTTTTCAAAGGGGTCAACAGATAGCAATCTATATACAAATCTTGACACTAGTAAATTGCTAATAATTATTGTTTATGTTGATGATATGATTTTTGGTAGCAATGAATACTCCATGAGTCAGAATTTTTTCTTCAGTAATGCAGCAAGAATTTGAAATGTCCTTGCTTGGTGAGCTTACCTACTTTCTTGGTCTACAAGTTCAGCAAAATAGAGATGTTATTTTTCTCTCACAAACCAAATGTCTCAAACAGATCTTGAAAAAGTACGACATGGAAGATTCTAAACCAGTATGTACCCTAATGGTAATAGGATGTAGTCTCAACTCAAATGATGAATCAACAGTGGTACATCAACCAACTTACATATCCTTGCTTGGCAGTTTGCTTTATCTAACAGGTACCCAACTTGACATCATGCATGCAGTAGGAATAGTTGGAAGATTCCAAGCAAAGCCAAAGGAATCACACCTTCAGGAAATCAAAAGGATTTTCACCTCAAGGAACATAAAACTCTGGTTTATGTTATCCTAGAGATACAGATCTTACACTTCATGCATATATAGATGCGGATTCAGCAGGAAGTGTTGATGATAGAAAAATCACTAGTCGTGGTGCATTCTATATGGGTTCCAGGTTAGTGTCTTGGTTCAGCAAGAAACAAAGTTCAATTGCATTATCCACATCTGAAATAGAATACGTGGTTGTTGCATTTTGCTGCACATAACTACTTTAGATGATGCAAACTTTGCAAGACATTCAAATCACATGTACTCCACCCATTTTCATTCTATGTGATAATACAAGTGCCAACAATATTTCATAGAATCCAGTCATGCACTCTAAGACCAAGGACATACCCATCAAATATCATTTCTTACATGAACAAGTGCTTGAAGAAAAGGTCAAATTGGAGTATGTTCCCTCCAAAGAACAGGTTGCTGATATATTCACTAAACCACTACCCAAAGAGACATTTGAATATCTTAGGCAAAAGTTAGGAGTAGTTTCTGCACCATCATGTTGTTAAATCCTATTATTTAAAGAAGGTGGTTATATGCGACTTTCATGAAGCGTAGTCATGTACATATGTGAGTTTCTATGGGAACAGTGGCGTATATGTTGGTTTGAAGAAAATTTGTGGGCCAAACTAAAAAAAATAAAGGGTCTACTATGGTTCTTCCCTATTTGATGATGGTTTCAATCTGCTGATATATTGGTCCTCATAGTGTTGTTTTTCACTTGATGTATATCTGATTGATGATGATGCTTTGATATCTCTTACTAACATATGCAATAATCAGATCTGATTGAGAACTGGTAGAATAGGTTTAGGGGGAGAATATGGTTTATGATATTTTGGGAACTAATGATGGACATATACAGGTTGTTGGTCTGGATGTTGTTGACAATTGCTACTGATGATAGTTGCTGATGACTATCATGGCCTCGTTTAAGATATTTGTTCTTTGTTATATATGTCATGTATATCTTTTAATGTAACGGTCATGAAAATACCTAACCCCACTATGCATGGGATGAATGATGTAATGTTGCTTGTTTTTTCCATGTATAATCAATTGATATATCCCCACTTGTTTGGGTGGACGAGTCAAATTTGGTATATCCCCACTTGGCTGGGAGATGGATGTATGTATAAGTCATTGGTGATAGGAAGGTCATTTATGATGTATGTATAGAGTAATGTTCTTATTTTAGAACATATTTTTGCAAACTTTTCTTATGCTTAGTGGGAGCACGAACTTGATCATGGGAGCTCAATCATCACACTTCAGCATATCAGAGAATTCAAAATGCACTTTGGGGGAGCATAACTCTTTTCCCTTGATGACAAAGGCGGAGTGTGACTTGGTGTGGTTGTTGTTGCCATCAAGTCCAAAGGGGGAGAACATTGGCATTATGATGTATGTGTTGTACTTGATGGCAACCCACTTGTAGTAGAACTACTCACTTATATATGGTAACTAGATGAATCTACAAAAGAGATATCACGTGTGATAGAATGCATAACAGTAGTGTTTACAGATGCGATGAAATGCACGACAGCTTCAAGGAATCAGTTCAGAAGGCAACTCACTTAGATAAAATATCACAGTATAGCAGGTAAACAACAAAGAATTACAGATCAGTGTAAACATAATGAAGAAAGAGAGGTATACGCAGGTTCACCATTGACCAAGCTGTGTATACACACAGGTACACTATTTACAAGTCGCGTATATGTACACACACACTTTCATAGAACAAAAATCACGTATACCATGGAAAACTAAATTTTTGGTCTAAATTATCTAGTCCATGGTATTGAGAAAGGTCTACAAACTATAAATGGAGGAGAAGATCATTAGGGCAAGGCATGCAAGTATTGAATATTTGATGAAGTGTGAGATATAATATGTAGATTATTGACTTACGGTGCTACGCTTGATCTGAACCAAGGATGAACCTTAGCATTTGATGAAGGATAGATCTAATGATGTATCAGGATCTTAAGGCTTGAAGTGAATTACCTTTATGTAGTTTCATCATGTATCTGAATAACTAGAGCATGTTGTAGTCTATAAATATGATGATTTGGGTATGGCTGAAGTTTGGAATAGTTGTTATGTTTAAATCATCATTTACAGATCTGTATGCAGGCTTACTTTAGAAAAGAAGCACATACAAGAAGGTTCTGCATATCAAAGCAGCGTATACATCATAAATTTTGTTTGTAGATTTGTACGCTAGTTCGCTTTAAGGAAAGCGCATATGTACATAAGTTCGACACATGGAAGAAGTGTATACCTTATAAAATATGTTTTAGTTTCTTCTGTTTGTTTTTGCAGTGTTTTGGGTTCTAGCTTGGGTTCTAGTGGTGACATCATTTTGAATGATCAGATTGATGGGTTGTCAAAGTGATTGATCGATTCGGTTGTGGTTGGTTCAAAAGGAGATTGGTTGATGCAGATATATATTTGATGATTGAATGATGTTGTTGATGGATCCAGTCTAAAATTTTATGAAACATGGTGCTTGGAAGAAAATAGAAGGTTGTAGCCTTCTGTAGGCTGGCACCTACGTATTAGTAAACATTTCAGCTAGTACAAGAGCTAGGGGGTTATAACTCCCTTCCAATAGAATCTAGAGAATAAGAGGATGTTGTAGCCTTCTACAGGTAGAAGCCCGCATACTAGTATAAGACTGCATCTGTACAAAAATTGTAAACATAATTTTCTTATTATTAAAAGAAGATAGAGACGATAGCAATAGGTGGTTCTCACCCACGTTGGGTTTCCACCTTATATCTTGGTGTTCATGTGTGTTTCTTATCTGTGATGCATTATTCTGTGTTTACTGCACTGTCTAATGAATTCCTGATATACTGGTTAAAGATCAATGCATGATAATTTGGGTAAATAAAAAGATCTTTGCATATACACTAGTTGCATTAAGTACAGTTGCATATACACGCTAGTTTATTAAGCTGAAGTAGCGTATACAAATCAGTTTTGAAAATTAAATTATTGATCTAATAATATTGATTCACCCCCCACCCCTCTGAGCTTTATTTCCAACACAGGGAAACTGGAAAACAACAACATAAGATTTGGAAACCTAGAAGAACATAAGTGACAGTGGAAGAAGAAATGAATTAGCAGCATGATGAAAGTGATGACTAATTAGAAGGTAAAGTTTGGGATACTAGATGATCAGCAGAAGAAACACATGACCAGGAGGTCATGAAAACTTTCAACTTTGGGAGTCTGATGCAGGAGCATTTAGACCTAGTCAGCAATGTGATGGTATGATCACATGTTGTGGCTAACAAAGGGTTGGAAGGCAATAGATTAATCAATTTTATAAATTTAAATGTATCAGAGTGTTTTATTTGTTGTCAAAATATGAGAAGAAAAGGGTATAAGTAGCTGATTGATCCTCCCTATGTGGAGATCAGGCCAAGCAATTAGATTATTTGGTTTGAATAGGGTATGAGGGATTTGAAACATTAAATTAGCATTTGTTTGAGAAAAGAGTGGAGTTAAGAGATTCTTTAGGGAAGAATGAGATATTTCTGGATCTAAACTAAATGGGTTCATGAATCCATATTTTGTATAAATTGTAATCTTTTGGAATGAGTAAATGGGTTAGATTCAAATGGAAAGATAGGATGGATGAGTGAGGGAAGAACTAAAACAGTCAAGTGTCATTGCTTCTTCTATAAATATTTACCAATATGAATACAGTGTGGATTGTGTATTTCTTTGTGTAATTTACTATTGAGTGTGTTTATAACTTTTAGTCTCTGGATTGAGGATATGATAATTACTGTGTTTGTTGATGCTCAAAATATAGGATAAGAGTGTGTGTTTCGTATATAATGCAGAAAAATCGGTGGTGTGAATTATCCCTACCAGATTAGCAGACAAAGTTCGAATTAAGGAATGAATCATCATTGATCACAGGTTTGATCAATGATGATCTGGTTGTGAGAAGATCGTAAGTGATCTTTAATGAATGTGCATGTGGTTTAATATAGGAAACAGACCCAAAACATCAAAAGACTAAGTTGACTGATAATTTGTGAAGAAACTCCAAAATAAGTTAGGACTGTCCATTTGCTAACAGATTCGATGGTGATCAGCAATTGTGGGGGTAGGAGTGTATGGATATCTTGATCGTGGTTGAAGACCCGCACTCACTCCTAACTATCGATCTCATATTCAAACTCTTAGGTCATAGTTGATTTCAGGAGTTAAGCTCAGTTTTAAACCATGTGCTAGTTGACATCCCACAAACCGTAGATTTGATGGCCTCTTATATCCAATAGATATCGCATCATAGAGTGATCAAATTTTAATTTCAAAAATGGACCCAAAATCAAGGATTTATATTCCTTATCAGCTCTGTAAGGGTAGGGAAACGCTGCGCAAGATTCCCATCTGATATCACTGTTAACCATTGGATCAAGTGTGCTTTGATCATTGGTGGAGGATTGCCTATTAGTTTGTTGATCGGATGAACCAATAACCGTCAGATTGAAAGGTAAGATCAGTGATGGAGAATTAATGTAATAATATTTGTGGAAAAATTGGACCCGATATGTTATCAACGCGGGTTAAATATATTTGAGATCTGGTCAGACGCAGTTGAAGTGGGACCGGCTCATTGATAGGTTATATCTTTGTTTTTCATTGATTGGGTATATAATCGGGCTTTTATGTTGTTTTTGGTTCCGATAATTTAATGGGGTTTTATTAAGTTAAGCGAACAGGGATTTAATTAGTTTTAATAATAAAATTATGGAAGGGTGTAACCTTGCTTCATTTTGGAGGTTATGTGGGCGTAACTCATAAGTCCACATGGGATTTGTAAAGGAAATCAGTATTCTGACATCATAATGACTCATCCCACAAAGTGGGAGGACTACTTTTCTTTGGTAGAGTTTCCTATAACAATATTTATCAGGTGTCACTCAAAATGAGTCCCTTTGAGTTTTTGTGTGGAAGGAATTGTCATGTTCCTCTATGTTGGAGCAGGTGTGAATATGGGTTCATGTTAGGACTAGAATTGTTACAGGAAATGGAAAAAATAGTAAGAAAAATCAAGTATAATCCAAAAGTGGCATAGGAGAGACAAATAAGTTATGCTAAATTGAAGAGAACCCATTAAGAGTTTCATGTTGGTGAACATGATTACATTAATGTGTGACCAAAAAATAAATCCTTGAAATTAGGGAGATACTCTAATATAGCTCCTTGGTTTTGTCGTCGATTTGAGATATTATCTAGGGTAGGGCTAGTGGCCTACCATTTAGAACTATCAACTCATATTAGAATTCATAATGTATTTAATTTGTCTCTTTTGAAGAAATATATATATATATATATATATAATGATCTTACTAATATAATTAATTGGAATATTGTATAGGTTGAACCAAAAGGAGAGCTCCTAAATGAGTGCCTACAAATTTTGGACCTGAGGGAAACTACACTCTAGAATCAGACCATCACCCAAGTTAAATCATAATGAAAGCACTTGGGCCTAAAGAGGCCACCTGGAAAATGGAATATTAAATGATGGATGTTTATTATATGTTGTTTCCAAAGAAAAATGTAATTTGAAACACCGAGGAAAGTGTCCATTTTAAGGGGAGGTGAGACGTAATACCCATAGACAATTTACATTATGAAATTTACATTTAACTATTAGCTAAAAAGTTATAATACTAATGACATGACGTGATAATATATATATATATATATATATATAATAAAGGGGAGAAGTTTTGATGTATTGAAATTACTAAAAATGTGTTAAAAACTGTCATGTGAGATTTAAATACTAACTATCAGGAAAATAGATTGAAATTGGTTATACCCCGAAGGATGCAAGAAGAACAAAAAGAAAACAAATCCCCATTCTGTGATATATTGATTTTTTTTTAACAAAGACAAGCCACTAAAATATTTCATGACTGGAGATAGATGTCATGAAGTGGAACCTGTAAAAGAGAGATGTGGCAGACAAATACAATTGCTAAGTAGATTGCGTGATTTATGGTACATATATATGAGATATGTGTTTTATACAAAAGGACATTCCATTAAGCTTGTTAAATACACACATTATAAATTTGAAGTACCTTATTTTTCTTAAATTCTCTTCCTATTATATTTTTCATGAAATTTGAGAAAGCTTAGATATTGAGAACTAAAAATTGCAATGTTGAATCAAAGGAAGTTATATTAATCTCAAAAGTTGCACATTAATCTCAATGTGGGCCTAAATTTTGTCTTTGTAAATTAAATTTTCAAATATTATATATCATGTGTGGAGCATGAATTGCTAGTTTTAATAGGTTCATATAATGGATACTATGAAATGCAAATATAGATGGTGTATGCACTACAGTGTAGGATAAACACACAATAAAATGCATTTTTTTGAGCTACCTAGTTGGAAAAGAGATACAATACATTTGAAATTTATGGTAATGTGATTTTAATAAAGTAAATAATGTTACTAAGATAGAACTAAAAATATTTGAAAAGATGCAATGATGGCATAAAAGAAATGCATTGCAAACATGATAATTGTGTAGTAGTATTTGGGATCTTTGAATTTCATTTTAACTTAACAAAAAATACACCACATTGATGGAAACAATTAGGTAATACATAGTACTAGCTAGAATGACCAACTTAAGAGTCCACAAAAAGAAAGTCTAAGAAACCAATTGAACTCTTTCTTGAATATGAATACAAGGAGAAGATATTGTTAACCAATTCAATTAAAAAAATTATAATGGGATGTCATCTTGAATGATCCACTCATGGTCAACTTTTTACATTTTTCATTTTTTAAATTTTGATTATTTTCTTAATTGAATTTCTACCAACTTTATGTGTGACGCAAACACCAAGTGAGTATAATGACAATTTATGGCATCAATTTGATAGTCTTGAAACTAAACATGACACTTGGTTTGATGAGTTTATTGGAAAAATATATCCTTTTAGTATAGTAAACCCTCTTTCATATCTAAAATCATTAACATAATAGTCCTCACATAATTACATTTTTCTTTCACTGCACAACATCAAATAATACTTGACATTTTATATGTTGTTGATGGGTGCAACGTCAGCAAAAAAATCTCTTGTAAAATAAAAAACGAGTGCAAACTCCTATCATAATTTACAAGAAATTAGTTATGAACGTGTACTTGACTTAATTTATTTACATATACATTTTAACTATTATTTATACTTATACACAATGATTTTAAAAACATAAAACATATATATATATATATGTATGTATGTATATGTATAACCTTTGAAAGAAATTGAAATGTTAACTTCTCTAACAAGATCAAAAACTCTATCACCTTCATATGACACTATAGTCTCCTCTGATTCAATCTCTTTGAAACCTGGAAGCGACATTTTCCCCTTTATATTAAGTTTTGTATATTGCCAAGCTTTCACATACATATTATTTTAACAAACATCATTGAATAGTGTCTCCTCTACGCAAACACGACAAAAAATAATAATTTTCTTTTCTCAAATGCAAACGCACTTTGGTACTCTTTCATTTTAATTGAATTCAATTTTCGAGTCCCTTTTACTATTTCATTGTCATATGGAATCAATCTATCTACATCTTGGACTCCAATATTCCAAAAGAACCTGTAGTAAATTCAAGCAAGAATTTTAATATGTTATTTAAAATACAAGTTATATATAAAATATAATCTTCAATCAATTATTTAACCTTTAATTTATAATTTTTTGAAATTTAAAAATTAACAAAAATCATCATATATTCAAAATATATACAAGTTAATATATATGTACATACCTACGCACCTCCCTTGATGGGTTTGTCTCATGGCTTAGTGCAACAATGAACCTTCAAAGAACTTGATCAACTAAGACAAGTCAGTTTGTAGAGTGGTCCATTTGGTATATTCAAAGTCTTGATTTTATACATGCCCCTTCTCCATCATGTTCTCCTTTTCCATGATGAGTCTCAAAGGAATTCCAACAATGCTTAATGTTGGTTTTCATATAAAGATGACACAACCACAAGAATAATCATCAATATTTAAATTAACTTGCACATCCATCTAAGCATATAAAATTTTCATTGAATTTTATTTCATGAACTTTCAATGAATCATAAATCTTATCAAAGCAATGTTGTACAAAATTTATATTATATGCAATCATCGTGATATAAAATTGATGTTCTTTAATAACATGTCGATTTTCACTAGTGATTTCTATATGATCAACATGTATATATAGAACGTAGACAAGAATACATACTTAGTTAGAATAATAATGTTCACTCTTTATTTCATTTTGTGCAACAAATGTGTAATTTCATACAAAATCAGCTATCGACAAAATGGTCCCTGGTGAAAAAAAAATTATGCGATTGTTTGAATAATGGGTCCTACCATGAGCTTTATGAGAATGCTTGCTAGATTAATAAATTTATGACTCAAACTTATTGAAAATCTCTATCAAAGAAATTCCTTCTTCTTGTAAATCAATCCTTCTAGCACTTGTACTACCACTTGCACAAATCAATGTATGAATATATTCATATCTCTTCCATTCCAATTTTATGTTAGGTACTAATTGATCATTCATATCAATAGGATATTTTTTTTGAAATAAACTTAAATTTCCATAATGATCATATATTTTACACCGACACATTTTTTTTGGTAAAACAATTTATGATTTTCTCTTCCACATATAATGTGGGATGTAAAATCATGGATAGTGGAAGGAGGTTATTTTGTCCTAAATGTTTTACCAAAATTAAGGATGGTGCCATAATATAATTTATATTCCACATGATAATGACAAGAACAAGTGTCACATACAATGATAGGATTAACATACCATGGTTTTTGTTACACAAAGCATTGATTGAGACATTAATCCCACAATTCTCTTCTTTGAAATTATTTAACAACACTATCTGAGTGGTGTTGAATATATGTTTTGCATGATCTCCATATTAATTTCACACTATTATTTGTCACATCACATCCATTTATTTTTGTGGAACATGTGATTTTTTACCTGATATTCATATATCATTTTTATAACATTTTCTCCAAGTCTATCTTTGTATGGTTTCCTACAAATAACTTTCCAGCAAGCAAGCTCGTCATTTGAATCTATTTGCAATCAAAATTTCCTATGCTTGTGAAATTATTCTTGTGAGGTCCCTAATGCTTTTGCCATATGTTTTATGAAATTATTTTCTTTAGTATTTAATGAAACCATTGGTGTTTGTATTTTGTTATGCACATCTAGCTCAATTTTTTTTCTAGATCTTCCAATTGATTTTAGATCACAACATATATTTTGAATCACATTTTCCTTCACATTTTTACATTTTGTTGATTTTTGAATGCCCAATAGTGTTGTAGATTCTTTTAATTTATTTGATGTTAAGAGACATATCAAAATTTGAGCTTGAACTATTGCATTTTCAACTTTGAATAACTTATCAATAATGAGTTTAACAAGATATCGTATAACATGGTCAACTTTTTTATCTCCATATGTGATAGTGTCGACATTTTATAACATCTCATATTTCATATTGATTTAATCTGCACATATGATTATAATTTAATGTAAATGAGTATAAACATACATTAAATAATTAAATTAAAACATACATTTCATGAAATTGAAACTAAAAAATATGTATAAATCCAGTAATACATGACATATATATACATACATATGGATGGTTAAACTTCTTCTTCACTTGTATCTCTTTCAACATGTTCAACAACATCACCAATTACTGGTTCATTTTTTTGTTCACTTTCTCTTTTGACATTTTCAATCTCCTCATCAACGTTATGAGGAAAATATTTCTTTGTTTATGCCACATAATGTTTTTCAAATTAGTTCATCAAATTAAAATTAACTTGCACAATACACTATTAAATTTTAAATATCATTTATAATATCTACATTTACATAATTGGTTCAACTTCTTGTTGAAATTGATTTTGCCTTTCAATATTTAAGTCGTCTTCCTTCTTTCTTTTGTAATAATTTCTAGAGTATTCTCTACAAGCCTCAATTTCTCTAATCCGATCATATTTTCTCTTCCAATTTCTTTATTTCCCCATGATAATTCAACATATAATATATATAGGAAAAAAAGTCAATTTCAAAATAGTCACTCTAAAAATCGAGCCCAAAAAGAATTACTATAACAAAGTTAGATTCAAAGAATTTTGTTATTAAAAAGTTGCACATGAGGGGTGTGAGTGAAAAAATGGTATTTCAATAGATTTTATTTATAAATTTCCTCTGAAATGGTTACATCAGATGGTCACATCATTTCAATTTCCCAACCAACTAGTTTTCCATTAAATATTACAATTGTTCGGGGAAAACACTTTTCCAGTAGAAAAAGTTATTATTTTTAGCCAAAAAGATAATTTTAGTTGGAAACATGTAGATCTGCAGCGACTAAAATATTTTCATATTTCTTCAATTTTGGAATGGTTAAACTCCATCAAATATAGTGAATTTACTTTTAGAACAACCACCAACATTTGCAAATGTGAATCTACTTTCACTAGATATGAATGTTATGGAATTTCATAGATATTTGTTGATTTTAACTATCTTTCTAGTAAAATGTGTGGAAATTTTTTCTAAAGGTCATTATGGTTTAGTGAAATCAAAATTATGTATCTTCCAAAATACACGATGAGAAAATATGGAAAATTTATGGTGCATTACGCTAGTCCATCCTCTTTAATGGGTTGTTTTTATATTTTTAGTTTTTAACTAATATGATGAGAAACATAGTGTTTTGTTAAACATCTTCAAAATATGTTGTTTTTTCATATTGGTTCAATTCAAAAAATTCTAGTAATTATCATATGCATTTATTGGTTTCTTAAATATAGCCATACCAAAATAGAGCTTGCCTAGATGTTGCAACACATGTTTTTTCTCATGACAAATTGTTAATAAAGAACACATTGTGGCCAAAAAACTTGAATTTTTATGTATCCCTTGACGTTTAAAGAACAAGACAAACAATTGGTAAGTTGACATATCAAATATGAACAAAAAAATTCTAAAAAATAAGCAACAAAAAAACTAATAAAATTTCACAGAAGTTTTCTTTTTATTGTAAAATGAAATTCTAAATACAAAAATTACATTTGCTTAGCAAACGTTGAAAACTTCTAAAAATGATATTTGTTTCTCAAAAAAGGGCCAAATGTGTAACCCAAATTCAAATTTTCACCTTGCACAAGAGGTTAAAACCATTGGGAGCGAGAGGGAAATATTATTTTTGAACCTAGAAGATTAGAAGGAAGTTGTAAATGGCTCAGGAGGTTAAATATGTTTATAAACCTAAATTTCTTTCCTAGCAGAAGGGAGTTGAGCTCATGGGGGACCATTTGATAGAGTTAGTTCATGGTTGTGAGGAATGTGGAATCTGATAACAAATTTCTAGTAAGCTCTAGATAAGTACCTAGATGTCATGAAATTAGAAAATGACTGTTATTAGGAAATTGTAGTATGGAACCTAAGTTAGATCCCGAGCATTTATTCATAATGTTATGGTTGTGTTAGAATTCTATATATGCATATGTTAGTACAAGTGTATGTTTTATCCTAACGATTGCATGTAGTGGAAAATATAACAAGTATGGAATAATCTATACCCTTGCTGAAGAGAATAGTAATAGGTTAAGGAAGAAGCTCACTTTGGAATTCTTTTAAAGGTGGAATTTTTTTTGACATGCATCAAATTTCAATTGATGTGAAATAAATACTAGGAGAATGTGAAGAATAAGGGTTTCATATATGACACTGTTGGTTTAGTTATCTCTTTCTTTATATAGAATAATATAATAGTAATAATAAAAAGATAAAACAATTGTATAAAGTTTAATGTACATAGTTCTAATCAACATTTGGCTAAGAATCAAAGCTAAAATACAACGAGAATTTATTAATGTTAGTTGTTCTAGGTTTTCAAATTAGTTAAAAACCTTGTTTACATTACTAGGAGAAAAAATCTTGAATGATGAGAATTTAGGGATTAGAGCTCGAATAGCAAGCTCCATGAGAGGTTTTGCAAGGGTTTTGGCATATATATCTATCTATATATATATATATATATATATATATATATATATTATATTATATATATATATATATTATATATATATATATATATATATATTATTATATATATATATATATTATATATATTGTTTAACCATCTACAAAGGAATTACCATTTGCAAACATTTAGAATAAATAAAAATAATTTAGGTATGGGACACATTGTAACTAGTCTCAGTGAGAACAAGATCATAACGATAGGGGAGAGGTAGCCGTGTAGGACTGTTTATGACAAATGTAGAATATTTTTTTATGAAAAGTGAATGTATAGTATATGCCTTATATTGTTAAAAGAAACAAAACGTTGATACTAAATCAAAAAATATGTGGACCACAGTTACTCCTTACAATGGCATATATATGTGTGTTTATGTCTGTGTGTGTATAAACAAGGAAAATCTTGAAGGTATTTTTCATTCAGCAAAAAATAATCATATTTAGACACATGTTCCAAATTTTCACTAAGAACAGTAATTATAATCATTATCAAATCAATGACTATAAAGTCATTGCGAGGTAAGTTGGGCCAAATTAAAAGTTATTTTTATAAGAGAAAGAAAATTTTCAAACCTCCTTGAAAGGGAAAAAAAAGTCCTTGGGTACCTTTAAATAATTATAATTGGTAAAATATGGCCACAAGGGACAAACTAATGATCTAGATATATACAATTTCTAAGAAGATAATTCTTAGAGCAATAAGATTTCATTGAACTAGCCGATACATGCCATATCTTTAAAAACCCTAACTATGAAAACCCTGTAAAGTTCTTAGTCATATAGATTTTGAGAACTTTGATCATTCAATAGAGAATTTTTGTAAGAACATTGAAGAAAAAAAATATGTGAAGAAAAAAGTTGTGAAAATACAAGATAAGGAGTAATCTCAGGAAGGAATCCCCAGGTGCAAACAAACCTGTAAGATATATAAGGAATTTGGTTAAAATTTTGGAATAATTCTTAAAAGTCATGTGGAAAAGATATATGTGGAGAAAAAAAAGATATTACCTATCTCATCAATGAGGAATCGAAGTCCCATAACATTTATCGTAATCATATAAAACAATACTATTAAATTTTACATCCAAGAAATAAAAAAGGAATAAATTATTGAGCTAAGGTTCGAAATTTTCAAAGTCATGGTTTTAGGGTTCTTTAACTTGCATCCAAAAAATCGTGTCGTATCTTTCTAATGCCTTCAAAGGTGGAGAAGAATAATTAGAAGGCCACCTCAGAGCTATGGTTTCACCTATAAAAGAAACCAAAAATTCTTAATTAAGTTGAGAGTTAACATTAAAAAAAAATATCAGTGAAAGAACTATAAATGAGACAAATATATTCAAGTATAATGTTTTCAAGGAAGCCAAAGAAAGGGAGGTGTATAGGGTTAAACACTGACTTGAGAAAAAATTCCTTGCTTAATTTGTAAGAAAAGGCTCTACTACAACCATTCGAGCCAAAGAAATCCAAAGGTTTACAAAGATGATCCTCAGATTTAGGAATAAAGTGTGTTTGTCATGGTAACAAAAGTCAGTTGTAAAGTTCATTCGTCCAACAACCTTTACACAAATTAAACTAGAATGATGAAAATGTCATAGGGTTAATTACTCCAAATACCTTTGTCACTCGTTTATACCCTTTGGGATCAAAGTGACCAATTTGTTTACATGTCACTAAGAAGTGTTCCAGGTGGCCACACCACCATTTGCCTTAATAATCACATCAACTGAGAATAGAAAAAACTCCCTAGTTTACTCTATCAATATTAGGAGCTTTGGAAATATATGAATATACCTTACCAATAAGGAGATAACTTCCAAAATTGACATGCATTTCCACACAAAATATATATACAAATATTTTTCATATATGTAGAGTGCCTTTATCATATAAGTTGAAAGTTTCGCAAAGCCTGAATAACAATATTACACCATGGGTAAAATGAGAAGTCATATATACTAGGGAAACAATATATTGCAGTGCATAATACCATATATATGTTGGATAGTAAGAATTATCTAGATGGATAGTGGCATATAATGTATTGGAATTGATGTTGACTAAGCTAGAGTTGATGTCAACTAAGCTAGTAGTGAAGCGAACTGGGCTAGCATTGTGTTGCATGGTGTTTCGATCTCAGGGGGAGTCCCATGGTTGTCTCAATATTTAGTATAGAATCATCATAATAGAAGAGTTATTCAATAAGTTATAATACTTTCACTATGATGGTTTAAAGTGCCATGCTTTGATGGAATTTCTATTATAGAAGTTCAACTAATATGGTCACAAAAATAACATAGTTTGATTGTGCTCGAAAAGTGCTTTTTGATGGTATGTATAAGTCCACAAATGATCTCTTGGATCATAATTTATTTCTTGTCAATGTCAGGTGTCCCAAAGTAAAAGTTACCTAGCTAATATTGGTAGAGGACCAGTTTGGAGAAACGTTAGCTTGGCAATGTTTCCAAACGTGGTGAAGCAGTTAGTAGAGTAGCAAAAAAATGATTTGGGCATATGTGGCTTGACAACATTGTAGTAGGAAGATTTTTGATTGGTTAGCGATGGAGATGTTTTTACACATAAGCCCAATAGGAATACACTCAAAGAATCATAATGTGAACATTACGGAAGGCTAGGGATGATGTCAGCACAAGAAAGGTGGCCTAAAAATAGTAGGTGTCAGCATACAATGATTAGCGCATAGGAGCAATGGTAGGTCCCCAGGTAACACACCATCCTAATAGAGTTTATTAGGGAATATTTAAATGAACATTTGGCATAGGTGATCATTTGAATGACAACCAAGCTTGTCGGTATATTTTCTCCATGTGTCCTACCAAGGCATCGACGTACTTGGAACAGGGTCTATCATTCGACATTTAAGGTGCAAGGGGGTGACGCAAAGTTGTTTGGCCAAACCGCTGATTACAAGATTCATGAATAAGGTTGATTGTGCCACTCCTCACCCTAAAACCAAAAAACAACCAAAAATGATGGGTGCAAAATCACAAGAAGGTTTCTCTAAGGACTGGGGAGACATGGAGCTGACACTAGTGGAAACAAGCACTTTTATTGGCCAGATGATGGATCCCACTAACAAATAATGCCACAAAGGCTATCATGGAGGTTAAAAGTGTGTGTAGAGGGAGTACGTAAGAATGGTTCAGGTGGGCTATGTGGAAACACTTGGTTGGTTGACTAACAACATCAAGACTTGTGACTTGGGCCAAAAACAGGTGGACACATGTCATGCATTTATGGAGTTTTTAGGTAACCTAGTGGGCCAATTCTACATGGCATGTGCCACCACTCACGAGGGACCATGTGGGGCTAATGATGTAAGCATGACATCATCACTTAGTTTGCAAGCTGACTATGCATTAGGCTCATGTGGAATACAACTCATCCTAGCTTGTAGTTCATTGGTCCATGAGCAAGATAGTGGTCCCACAGGGACATGTCATCCCTCAGGAATTTATCCTCGAAGGTTCAAATGGTGGAGAAAAGGGAGTAGTGGGCTAAGGAAGCATGAGGACACGACAAAATATAGAAAGGCAAAACAGGGCTAGTGAAAAATGGAATTGGGCGGTCCAAATGGACATAATGCCTTAAGTCTTAGCCTAGAGGAAACAAATAAGCAGAGAGAATCAACATCAAGGTAATTGTGCCAGAAGATAGAGCTTTTCCCAGCATTTGATAGTTTCATCAAATGATGGAATGCATGCGTGGGAGCTATTGTGTGGCACTTTTATGTGATAGAAGTCAACATGGTAGGCCTTTGATTTGCCAATGCATGTAGTGCACGGACCCACCTTGACATGTAATCCACGAGCTCTTCAAAGGAACATTAGATGAAGATGGCTAGGGGCTAAAGTAAATCCTAATATCTGATCTTGTGAGCAACATGTGATAGATGGCACTGAGGGGTTCATGCATGTATATTAAGCCCTCGAGGTTTAAAGCACTTTGGTATATATTTTTGCCTAACTTACAGGATCAAGGATGGATTTGTTGGAAAATATTTGGAACTGTGCATTATATTTCGACTATGTGCCTTATTTGGTAGATACACCAAATAGGATGTTCGCCATAGTTGGCTTAGGTAGGAATTTGATGGCTTAGATGAATAATGAGCTAGAATTGCTAGTTGATTTAGTGGAAAATTCTAAGAGCTCTAAATTGAGATAGAGAGGACCAAAAATTACATAATCAATCTATGAGCCTGGTTGATACAGATCAAGCCACCTATGATCTTTCTTGCACGCTATGAACAATTAAATGTAAAATATGGCTATGTACTTAAGCTCTGATCGTAAACAAAGAGATCCATGCCCAAAGTAAAACCTAAGCTCTATGGGAAATTAATAAGTATGGATAACCTTGTTCTTGCCAACATTTTGGTTGATATTCAATTATTAGTATGGAGAAATGCTTAGTAGCCCCTTCCCTATGATTAATGTTGCTATAGTGGCTAAGAAATTTGAAGTAGCGACAACATGATCAACCATGCGTTTGAGTAAACTCCCACGAAGTGTGATTAATTACACAGACAACATAGATCATTATGTTATAGTTGAACAAACCTTAGGTTCTAATTATGCAATTTTGAGAGGAGCGTAGAATTGTTGAGTGAGCCAAGGGAAAGCTATATTGAGTTGGTATGCTACGGAGATAGGATGGAAGTTCCAATGTAAAAGAGAAATTTGAAAGCTACTGAGTGTTAATTGTGTGATGGCCAGGAGCTACTCAGTGTGTTTTTGTTGTAGAGGGCCAAGAGCAGAAAAATTAGTGTTGTTACAGTGTGAGCAGAGTGAGCATAACTCATAGTGCTCCGTGGATTGTGTAAGGTGAATGTTGTAGGGCCAAAAAATAGTTGAAATAGGGAAGAGTGAGTGCCAAGAATAATATGAAATAGTTTACTTATTGAATGTGGGTTGGAGCCTAAAAAATAAGGATTTGGTGCTTCTATTTAAGTAGATATATGAATAAATATTAGTGGTTGGTGCCTCCTACAAGTTAGTTCTTGCATCAATCCAAAAATATGCAAGTTGGTTCTTGCAACAAACCCAAGATGTTATTTCTTGAGTGGGTGCTTCAGGTAAGTAGATAAGGTGTCTACAAAAGAGGGGAGTTGGTGCTTCTTGCAAGTGGTGCTAACAAACAATCTAAAGGATTTGTTTCTTCTTTTGAGCAAGTGCTAACAAAGAATGATGTAATATAGTAGGATCTCATATTTTAAATAATAACACAAATAAAGGTTTCATTGCTTTTCTCCCAAAATGGTTTCCAAGTTACGTTTTTGTGCCATATGTGCTTGTTAATCATGGTGATTTTGTTTATGTGATTGTTTTATAGTGGTGTCACATGATATGTTTTTGATAATGCATATGGTGTTGGAAAATTTGACATTACAACATTGTTTTCATTTCATGACATTTACCTATGATTATATTCTTCTTAACTTGATTATATTTAAGTTCTCTATCATCAAATAAATGCCAAAAACTAATAGAGATCATATGAACATAATATAGAGGGACTATTTGAGGGAAAAACCCCTCCAAAGGGAACAAACCCATCAAAATTCTTCTTCTTAACTTTAAAGGACACTTCCAAGTACAAAAATTTAGACTAGGGCTTCCACCAAGAACAGGCTAATGAACATTGACCCAAGTGTGTATAAAATAAATAAAAAAATTAAATCAAGTCATTTTTCCATGTTTTCGGCTCTACTTGCTTTCTCTTTGTTAATTGAAAATGCCACAAATAAAATTAGATACACACACTTCTATATCATCAAAATGAAGTCACGTAAACGCCTTTATATAGTTTTTTAATGTGATCAAAATAAATCTCTTTAGGATGACATAAGAAGTGTCGGCTGACCTGTATTTTTCACACTTTTACAGATAAAAAATGATGTTCCTCTTTTCGACACATAAATGCAAGAAGGGTCTATTACATCACGAAAAGTAATTTGACTTAAGAATAAAACCCTAAAGCACATAATGGGTGCTTTGACCTAGGACCCAAATGCTTTGAGTATGAAACCCATGCTTTAAATAAATAATTTTCTTCTACATTTTTTTTTTCTTTCTTTTGACAAGCGCAATAATAATTAAATCATGTTATGAGACAAACAAAATTATGAATGTTGACAATAGTTACATTCTTCAACACTCCCTCTTAACTAGGGAGGTATTCATAATTTACAAATGGTACACACAATACTGGATTTGAAAATTTCTTATAAGAAGAGTATGAGCATGTGCAATGCTAAGGATACAAAAACTACCAAGGTATCCAAAAAATCAAGGATACATGTGTCAACGACAATATTTCAATGGCCCATCTACTCAAGGATCCAAGTGTCATCTCCAAGACACTAATACAAGGACCTAAGACACTATTAGGGACTAATAGGTACCATCAGGCTACATCCTTGATATCATTCCAATTTGATATAGATACCATCTGGGCATCTATGCCTTGACACCAACCCTCATAGATCTAGGTATCTCAAGAAGTTGAATGCAACAATGGAGCTCGACATGAGAAAAATACTCTCCCACTCAGGGATCTAGGCATCATCAGTGCCAAACAACAACTGAGATACCAATAACAACTAGGCCAATATGTCCTCCCAATTACCATCATATAAGAAGTTTTATGGTACTTCATATCTCCCTCTCAATCATCAACCCAAGTATGCTTGTCAAATATTCAAAATTTCTCATATAGATATCCACACATCACCTACCTATTCAACCATTAGAGCATAAAGTAGCTTCATAGCCCTAATTAATATCAAACTTCAAATGTATATGTAATTATATGCTAGCACAAAACTTAGGGGTCTTTAACTATTCTAATATTTATTAGGTCATCATAATATCTAAACACATATTTATGAGAGCTTTTCTCTTCAAATTCTCTATCACCCCTATAATCAGTGTCAACACTTTCCAAAACATCCAATTCTTATTCAAAACTTCATCAATCACGAATATTCTTTCTTCTATGTATTTTCTATAGTTGTATTAATATGCCCTCCCTCTTAACTGGGGATATATATACTTTCCTTTGTCCAAGCTTCTTCCCAACTACGTCAAAAGACAGCAACACATTTATTTTTCCAACCGTACAGGCTCTTTTCTTTCACATTCATCATATCATCAAAGAAACTCCAACCTTCCAAATGTTTATTCCTTCAGGAACATCATTATATATCTTCATATGGTAAACACATTCAATATCTTGAAGACTATGTACCAACAAATATTTACAAGTACAACCAAGAACAAATATAGAAGAGCATGAAGTTAACTTTATCAATTTAGTGTTCTAATGGGAGCATCTATGGTTATGAGAACCTTGAATAAGAAATAAAACCTTAGATATCGAAAAACCAAAACTAAGGTTTACAAGGGTTGCAACTTTCATGTCCTAGACTTCTTAGAACAACATATAGTAGGGTGTAGTAAAAAACCCTAGACACCATCATCAAAAATTTATTATTAAACAATTAAACCATGTTATGGTTTAATCCATAGCAAAATAATTTATACTTGGGTTTTCACTTTCATGCCTTAGGAATTCATATCAACATCTACTATAGTTTTTTCATAAACCTTAGTGGTCATCACCAAACCAAAAGGGTTGATTCAATATATAAGTTAAACACCCAAACAACATATTAATTTTCATGTTTCTATAAAAAAAAAACCCTAGAGATGAGAGGGTTATTACAATAAATAGATTTTAAAGACAAAATGATCATACCTACTCATATGATGGGAACATGTTACAAATTTTAGAATTTTACACATACCTTGAGTTGATTCTTCTACAAACTTTGAAAGGGCTCCATGTTACCATGATATTATCAACATCTTCATGGTCCATTTCCATATGATTCTACATTTATCAGAGTGCCCATGTATCCAACTTGATTACCAAGTTATTATTTTCTTCATTCATCATGCTTTTCATGGTATAGGATCAACATTTCTTTATGTACCTTTAATATTCACTCATAAGTACCACCAAAAGTATACTTATACAAGGGCATGGTGATATTTGTTTTGTCAATCTAAGGTCTCCATGGAATTTCAGAGGATAGACTCTAGGGTTTCCAGGTACTGGTAGTCTCATGAAAAAGAGGTAGATGAGGATTTTTGAGCATAGATCTAGAGACAAATGCACATTCATTTTTCCCTGGAGACATTTGCACTCCATGATTTCCCACATAAAATCCAAAAAAAAAACATTAAACTAACTACAATTTCTACACAAAGAGATTGTAAATAAAACTTTAATATTGCTTATGTATCATAACCATCTAGTAGTTGACTAATGAAATTGTGAGTATTGGAATATTTGGTAGCATAATTACTTGTTGAATGTTGTCTCCTTCCTTTTCAAGAATGATGTTACCTAGAAATTCCTGTAATATGCTAAAACAATTGAATTGAATCTACTCTACTCATCAATGGAAACAATAAATGATCGATGAAATCATAAAGCATAAAAGAGAAATATTTCAATCACACATAACACAATAATTTTCTAGGAATGCCACATATAAAGATCCCTCTTATCTATATATTGCATTAATCAGAAAATATGAGAGACTGCATTCTTTTCTCAACCCTGAGCAACCTTTGCACTATCTCTATCTATCTCATTGCTTCACAAACCAACCCTAGCTAATACTTAGTCAATTTTTCTGCATGCCGAGCTCCTATTTCCATGTGTAATTGCCTTGGGAATTATCCCATACTTAATTAGGAAATTCCACAAATATGAATTGTGCAGTCCTCAACTGGGTCTTTCTTTCATTTTACATGCATGAGTTAATTACAAGTGAATCTTCAGTTTACTGGTTGATCAGCGGTCATTACAACCCACTACTAGATCTTCCACTAAATCCTCCATGAGTTGGAACCAGTTTAACTAAATTTAACTTAGTTAAACTGAATTAAATAGTTACAACTCAAAATAAACTCAACCAAGTCTCATCAAGAGTAGGAGACACTCTACATAACTCTAGTTAAAATCGCAACTAGAATTAACTAAGCCAACTAAGTGAAATTAACTTAGTTAACTATTACAAGTTCTTATGAGATGTCAAATTGCAATTTAATTCCTAATTAATTCAAGGACAAACATAAATTAGGATTTTCTTGTTGCATTTTCAACACTTGCTCTCAGTGGGAGAGGGAGTATGTACTACCCCTATCCTTCGTCTATGAAACTCAAATTTGCATCTTGACAATGCCTTTGTCAAAATATCGGCATCCTTTTCCTCTATATGAATGTACTACAACAACATGATTCTGCTCTACACACAATATCATAGATGGTGATACAATATGTCGATATGCTTGGATCGATCTTGAGAAACTTGGTTCTCAAAGAGTTTGATACAACTCTAATTATTAGAGTAAATCATTGTAGGATCCATCTGTAACCAAATAACCAAAAAATAGTCTTCCTCATCGAGATAGCCTCACAATTTGGTTGAATAGAAGCCATGTACTCTACTTCCGCTGAACTTGGTGCAATTTATCTATGCTTCATCTTGTACCAAGAAGATTCCCCATGATGTGCTCTTCCTGTTGGATGGAATCCTTGCCCATTATACATCTATGAAGCCTTAAATATTCACTCCCATTCTACAGTTAGTTTTCTTCTAATAAATTCTCGATGTGGATTTACCATGGCTTTAGAAAGATGGTTCACTGCAAAACACATGTTCGGCCACATGTTCACTAAATAACTAAGTGAGCCCACAAGATGTCTATAAATAGTACCTCCATTACTTTACTTGAAGTAACATCATCTGGAGAAGTAACATCATCCTTCCTCCAGATACCTTCTAGAGGAGTCTACATTGGCTTGCTGCTCTCATGTGGAACCTTTTTACTATCTCGTTGGCATACTTTCCCTAAGAGACAAACAATTCCTCATTTCTTTGCCATACTTCCATACCAAGAAACTAATTCATAAGCTCCAGGTCCTTCATCTCAAATTCTCTTGCAAGATCCTCTTTGCAATATTTTATCAACTTCTCATCATCTATTAGAATCAAATCATCAGCATATAATACTGTAATCAACAATTTACCTTCAACCAAAATATGGTAAAGGTTCGCATCTGCTTCAATTTTGGTGAAGCCCAACCCAGTGAAATAGATGTCAATCCTAGTGTAATAAGCATGAGGTTATTGTTTTATTCCATATGTCACTCACTTGAGTCTACACACATGGGACTCCCTATTTAAGGTCTCAAATCCTCCCTGCTACTCAATATACACCTCTTCCTCAATCATTTCATTGAGGAATTTTGTCTTCACACCCATCTGATGTATCTTCCATCCCATCTACGCTGATAGTGCTAGAATAGATACGATTGAAGTGTACCTTACCAATGGAGAAAAGTTTTCATCGTAATTAATTTCCTCCATCTGAGAGAACACTTTGGCCACAAATCTGGCCTTGTGTTTCTCCACACTCCCATATATTGTTTGTTTTATCTTGTAAATCAATCTCGAACTCACCACTCACTTGTATGTTGGTCTTGAGATAACTTTCGAAACAATTTTTCTGATAATGGAGTCATACTCCTCAACCATGGCATCAACCCATACTCACTGTTGCACTTCTTCCTTGAAAGAGGATGGTTCAACCTCTACATTCTCGCTCAAGATAGCCATGTAGCCAGTGTATTGATCTCGTGACCCCCCCTACGTGCACTTTGATGTGGGTGCTTCCACATTATCTCTATCATCAGGCATCAATATGTTAGCCTATTTGGTGCACCTCCTTCCATTTATGGAAGTATCTACATGAGTGGGTTCTTCTACTTTCTTCTCCTCTGCATGTGGCTACTCCACAACATCCTAAAGTTCCTCCTTTGGAGCTAAAATCTCCTCATCTGCATGTAAATGAAATTCCATCTTAAGGGAAAGTCTTATGGCCTTCTCTTCATCGAAATTTAGATCTCTACGAACCACTTTCATCCTGTTGGATGGAAGGTACACCTGATATTTGTGGGGTGTATCAGTGCAGCCCACAAATATGCCCAACTTTGTTGATAGCTATAGGTTTTTTCATGCATCCTTGGTAACATGATAGTAGACTGATGAACCAAAGATCTCAAAGTGTGCCACATATAGTTTCTTATTTGGAAAAGGTTATTCTGGTGTACTCATCTTGAGAATTCGATGAGGGATTCTACTCTGTAAATAAACAATAGTTTGCATGCTTTAGCCCACAAGTGTAAAGGTAGGCCCTAATCATGTAACATTGCCTATGTCCCTCCCACAATACTTATTTTATTCCTTTCAACCACCCCTTTCTGTTGTGGGTTATGAGGTGTTATTGACTCCTGTAAAATTATTTCGGATGATTTTTTTTTTTGAATTCATTCATCACATATTCTCCACTATTACCGCTTCTCAGAGATTTAGCTTTACTACTAGTATATTTCTCAACAAGTGATTTAAATTCAAAAAAATTAGTGAACATCTAGTCATTCTTCTGCATGAAGAAAATCCAACAATTATGATAAAAATCATCAAAAATATTACATAATACATGTGCTTGGCTATGGATGTTGTCAAGAATTTTCCACACACATCTAAGTGAACTCGATCAAGGATCACTTTCACTTCATTGTCTTTACCATGAAAGGAAGATTTGGTGTACTTCCCGAATGTACATCCTTTGCATGTGTCTCTCTGCTCTAGTCTGCCCTTGGGAAGTCCTGTAGAAACTTTCTGCATGTTCTTCAAGGCTTCATGGTGCAAGTGACCCAATATTCTAATCCATAACTCATCGATGTCGCAGCTCTGCACCTTCTCTGTTGTAGTGCTCAAAGCAACACAGTCTTCTACATCTAATTTGTAGAGGTCCCTCACCTGAATCTCAATCCACTTCACCTTTCCTGAGGCTATGTGATGAAGGAAAACCTTTCCCTTTCTAAATATCACATCATAACCATGATCCTATAGCATAGAAACTGAAACCAAATTCTTCTTCAAACCTGGAAAATACATGAAATATTTTAATGTGAGAGGATTACCAGAATCCTTATGAAAGCTAATAGTATCGATGTTGGTCATGATATACCTCCCATCATCTCCCATCTCAATGTGAATCTAGACGTCCTTCTCCCCCAAGTTGATGAAGAACTCTTTGTTATCAGTCATATGGAATGAGACTCCACTATCCAGGTACCACACACTACACATCACTGATGTCACCATGAAAGTGATGAGGGTGAAATTTAGTTTGAATTGTGAAGCAAGAGCTTCACCTATTGCTCCTCCTGAGGGCTTCTTACCAACCTTCTTATGTAGACACTTTGTGGCATAATGTACCATCTCATGAAAATGAAAACTTTTAATCTTCAACATGTCCTTCTTCCTTCCACCTTGAATTGAACCCAATTTGGAATAGGATGACATCCCCTCCCATTTATTCAACTTTCTACCTAAGCCATTGTTCTCCTCACCATCATTCTTGAACGAGGATCCATATTTGGTGTTCCACCGAATCTCTTCTTATACCGAGTCAAACCATAATCGCTTCCACTTTGGTAGCTTCTTCCTCCCATTAAGTACATCTTGGTAGTTTTTCAAGGTCTTGGGAAGGCCTAGAAGTGCTAGGCTCACTAGATCATCTTCAGAAAGTATAACACTGACACTTTGAAGCTCATGTTTACATTAGGTGCAATTGGTCAAGTACTTTGAAATTATATCACCCTTCTCCATCCTAATTTTTCTAAGCTCTTCCTTTAGTGCTAAATTCCTGTGGTCACTAATGTTTTGAAATAAGTTTATAGGAGCCTTCCACATTGAAAATGGATTTTTCTTACCATCGAGGTTCTAGAAAATATGATCTTGAGTTCCTTCTAGGATAATCCTTCTTGCCTTTACCACACACTTTCTCCACTCAGCCATATCTTTAGAATCAGTTGGCTAAGGAATACCTTTGTATATGAATTCCTTAAGATTGTTGTCTTCCAACACTGCCTCAATCATGTCCTTCCAAGAAATATAACTCGAAATACCCTCAAGGTCTTATTTCAGTCTCAATCCATAGAATGACATCCTATTGGCTCTTGAGTATGATACTCAAAATTCTATTTCTCTTGCAAAGACAAACTTGTATTCTCCTCTCCTATAGTGATTCCAACTATGATACCATGTAGAAATTCCCTGTAGATTCAAACCGAAAATTGTAATATGCTAAAATAATTGACTTGAATATACTCTACTCATCAGTGGAAACAATAAATGATCAATGAAATTGCGAAGCATAAAAGAGAAAGAATTCAATCACACACAACATAATAATTTTCTAGGAAAGCCACAACTAAAAAACCGATGCTATCTATATATTTCATTAATCATAAAATATGAGAATATTACAATTATTTTTTCAATCCCAAGAAACCTTTGTATTATCTCTATCTATCCCACTACTTGAAAATCCATCTCAAGCCAATACTTATCCAATTTTGTTGCCTTCCAGTATTCTATTTCCTTGCACAATTTCCCAGGGAATTATCCCATATATAATTTGGAAAATCCACAAATATGAATTGTGCAATCATCATAGGCCTTCCTATGATTGCATGCACCAACTTTACAATTTAGATGATTATACAACTAATAGTACATTGTTCCTAAACTCCAATATCAAATAGGTCTTTCTCTGATATAACATGCCTGAGCTAATTATGAGTGAATCTTCACTTTACTAGTTGATCATTGTTCATTACACCCCACTACTAGATATCTCACTAGTTCCTACATTAGTTGGAACTAATTTAACTAAATTTAACTCAGCTAAACTAATTAAAAAATTACAACTCAAAATAAGCTCAACTAGGTCTCGTAAAAAGTAGGGGACACTCTCCATGACTCTAGATAGACTCCCATCTCGAATTCACTGATGCAACTAGGTAAAATTAAATTATTTAACTATTACAAGTTGTTACGAGATGTGGAATTACAATTTAATTCCTAATTTAACTCAAGGGCATAATTGAATTAGGCTTTTCTTGTTGCATTTTTAGCATTCTCCTCAATGGATATATAAAAGAGTGCAAGTTCTTGACTCACCAATCCAATTTTTGAATGAAACCATTTCAACTATGGGGCCTTAACATCCACTCCATCAAGAAGAATCTCTCCTTCCTGGGGATCATCAAATATCTCCATCAACAACACAGTTGTAGACTCGCTTGACCCAATTCCTCCCATCAATAGAAGCGAGAGTTGGAATACTATAATTGTGAAAAGTCCCAGAGCCCCCCAGGCTTGGGATTCTCAGCATTGGTCTAGGGGTTTCATTAGGATTAGTACATTGATGTCCTATCATATGGCTCTAGTTAAGAAC
Organism: Pinus taeda; assembly: GCA_000404065.3. Lineage (NCBI taxonomy): Eukaryota > Viridiplantae > Streptophyta > Pinopsida > Pinales > Pinaceae > Pinus > Pinus taeda. The sequence goes on along the minus strand of APFE030410927.1, from coordinate 165,828 downwards.
ATTTGCGGTTACACAAGATTTCCAGGTGATGCATGTTATTAAAAGTGGTAGCACAAAATTTGGACAATGAGAACAAGAGTTGAACAACAAGAACAAGATTTGGAGGATTTGGATAAGCTATGGTACTAGATCCAGTGATGACATTGATTGCATATAATGAGCTCAACATCTTACACTAACTCTCATTTTCTCACTTTTAAATCGTTTGGATGAGAATTCAATTTGTATATAAACAATTTGCAAATGAAGTAGGTACACGAAATTAAATCATATGTGGTGGTGAATTTAATAGGAAATATACATTGACTCCATGAGTCATGGAAATATTTTCTTGTTTGGAGCTTTCACTATTTGGAGGAAGCTTCCTCTGCATAGTGAATGCTCCACACATGGAAAATCTGGATAATGAAACATAATAACATTAATTGTAGATTTTTTCAACCCCCTTCACCTATGCAAAGGACCTGGAACCACGCTAGTTCTAGTTTCATTGGGCAAAGTAGTAGCATAATAATGTCAACGTTTGTGTCAATGTCATAACACTCACCGATGGAATGAAAACTCACAAAATTAGTCTTTTTTTCAAATGAATTTGTCGACCTTAACAAATATGGAAAATAAAAATCCCTCCACTGGAGGAATTATGTCCCATCAGAGCTTGCTCAATCAATAAAAAAATGGAAATAACATTTCTAGAAAATTAGAAAAATATTTTTGAATTT
>APFE030410927.1:111741-134967 GCA_000404065.3 Pinus taeda | reverse complement strand
CCACCAATGAAGAAACACTGGTCCTGGACGCTCCATCTGTCAACCATCCACTGCAAGAAATCCACCTGAGCCCTCATGCCAGGAATGGCCCATTATTTGTATAAGCCGCACGCCCTCAAAGCATCAAGCGAAGGTTGATGATTCCATGCGGCAGCATCCACATCCTCGTGCTCTCGTTCGCGCCAATTTAGCATGGTGTACTACCTACATCAAGCAAAAAGATCAATTAGAGAGCTAGAATATTTTTTCTTTGGTCCATTTTTGAAGATTTTTGGGTTAAAAACCCTCGCGGCGGGGCCCGCACCCTTCCTGTTGGACACAGTGTGCGGGACCGCACTTTTTCCACATGGAAGGTGCGGACCCCGAGCTTTTTCCCAATGGAGAAAAAGTAGGGGTCCGCAGGTTCGCAGTGGTGAGCCTGCGTACCCCGAGCGTGGTTTTTTTGCCAAAAAACCCTCCTAAAAAACAAAATAAAAGACTAAATTGAAAAATTAAACGGTTAAAAAACAAGAGAAGGATGATGTGGATTACCTGGAGAAGACGACGTCCGATTCCGACGGTTGGATTTTCCGCAATCCTCTCGGGAAGTTTTCAGAGCAAAAGCACTATTTCCTCACCCAAATCACATATGGTAAAAATGAATGGTAAAACCCCCTTTTTATAAGTTTTTTGAGTAAATAAATTGCAAATTTGTTTATGTTTCACTTTAAAAAGGTATTATTTCGACATTTTTATCTCTTTCAAGCAAGTATGAGTAATGTTTGTGTTTCTGTGCAAGATAACAGACTTATTCAGGCGAAATCTATCATTTTCAACCAGAGTCACCTTTAAGCCCTTTTCTGACTCCTAAAACATGAAAAGATTGCCGAGTTTTTCTTTTAAACTCGTTAAAACGGAATTAAAAGACGGTTGATTTACATCTCTTTTTCGACCGTAAAAGCATAAAAAGATCGCCGGATTTTTGTCGTTTCAAATTCGATACTGGTTATAAAACAACGTGTCCTTGGTTGCTTTTTTACTTTTTCGAATCAAAGACACTAAAAACGAAAAGTACTCCTTGGTCGTAAAAGATCAAGGGGTTCTCTCAAGTATTATTTTATACTTTTTCGGGCTTGGGAGACACAAATTTACGAAAAAGTCAAACCCTGGAGTCTTCTTAAGTTTTTTCAGACTCTCTAAAAATGAAAAACGCCGAGTTTCTCCTATACTAGACTCGTTAAATTTCTACAGTAAAGGACCTGTTCAATTACAAACAGGAACGGACCACTCCTTCTTAGGGTTCGCATTTAAACTAAGTTGGACTCACCCGAAGGGTGAGCTTATAATCAAGCATATGTTATCCTCCTCAAGCTTGTAAAAAATAAAGAGGTACTTGCCAGAAATGGTGGGGGAAAAGAGAGAAAAGTGAGTCTGTTTGTCATACTTTATAACCACTCTTGAACACGACACTTTCATTCGCTTGGGTTGGGAAATCCTTTACCTAACAGTTGCTCAAACCACATCGAAAGTCTTCAGCCGGTTTCTGGGTATTAACTTTGGGTCAATTGTCACCAAACCATCTATCGTGTCGTTATGTGTTCAAGAGGTCAGTGCAAATAAGCCATTCATCTACAAAACGTCTGTCATCCACCTTGACCATCCCTGATTCAGTCCTTGCAACTAAATTTCTTCAACTTGATCTATGATTTCGTGTCGTGGGCTTGCTTACGACGGATCGCTTTCTATCGACTTCAACTCATTATCTAGAAAGATGATCTAGGAATCATTAGTACCTTGAAATATGCATGCCTCAATGGCAGGTTTCTCGCTTTTGACGACAGTTTACATCATTTACTTTCGATCAATGGATTCCATGACATGTTTGACTTCAACACATCTTATCACATCTCATGGATTGTACTGAGTACTTTGAGAACCATTGTCATTATTGGTGGTTTCTCTGACGCTTGTAACAGTTTACATCATTGACTGGTAATCAAGCGGTTTCTACCATGTTCGACTTCGACACATTCAATCACATGGATAGAATCGTACTATTTCGAGACGTAGAAATGAAGACCCTGGATCTAGTTTCCACCATCCAGGTTGCGAGGAATTTTTTATTCATTATACTATGGACTATTCATAAACAGATGGTTGTGTCCATACTGTGTCCACATGTGTCTGTATTTATGATGTGTTACGAGATCATTCCTATATCAGAGCAGTAGTTAGTCTTCTAGTCATTTTTCAGTCTCTTAGTCAGTTTTTTATCTGAGTATGGGAATGCCTACCTCAGCGATGATATGATCTCATATATATATTTTGCATTGAATGTTTTTACAGGTTCCAATCAGTCTCTCTGCAAGATGATCCTCGAAACGATAAAGCACTTCACTCTTCCTATATGATAAATGAAAAAATCCTCATATACTACAGACTTCACACTTTAGGGGGCAATCTGTTACACAAAAATATTGTCACCTTGATTATTTGCAGTAAGTGTAGGTCTATCACCACCTATACCAGCTTCCTAAGCAAGTCTCAAACCTCAGCTCTTCAAAACAAGCTTTAGAAATGAGAGAAAGACATCAAAAAAGAAATGTAACTCTGGTTCTGCACTTTCTCTCACTTTTTCCTGCGGGCCCGCACCTTCTGTTCAAGATATCTGCGTACTTATACACTCTGTATGTAAAGGGGAGGGTGCGTACCCTTTTAAAAGTCAAAAGGCGCAATCTTTATCTTAAAAAACTCATCTTGGGTTAATTCTAGAGTTTTCTAGAAGCATTTGTTACGTGGATTGTTCGCTCCAAGTGGTTCATGCATCCCATGAGAGGAGGAACTAATCCGTTGTTGAGAGGAGGACTCTATCCCTTTGAACGAGGAGCTAGCAACTGATCTCCATTGCACTATAAATTGAGGCATTGGGTCAGTGGCTGGAGAGGTTAGAAGCTGAACTTTTGAGGGTAAATTATAGTGAAATCAAGACTTCCTATTTGAGCTTAAGAGGAGAGATTACATACCTCTTTGGCTTCATTAGGGAGTGAGTGAAGCTTGTCAAAGTAAAGGAGACTTCTTGTTGGACCCTGGGAGGAGCTTGTACAACGTCAAGGCAAAGGTTGTAAGGTTCTTCTCCTTTTGAATTAATACAATCAAGCTCATTTTTCTCAACAAGTATCTCATGTTATTTGTTTCATGGACTCCTTGACTTTGATGTTAAATATGTTTTATAATATTGGATATTCAGGTGCTATTTAATCGTTTGCCTTGTTTGTGCTTGCAGGTTTGTGACAAAGGAACTTACTTGGATCAAAGGAGCAAAGGCATGTCCAAACTTGCGTTGGACATGAGGTATGCCTTAAACACATTTGTTTGCCATTATTTATAAAGCGCATTTAGAGAAAGATAGTGTTTGGTTGGTTTTTTTGTCATTAGGTCTTCATTAGATTCTAGGAAGGTCTATCTTGTCTGCAAGATCGACTCATTCCGCGTGACAGTAACTTTGGCATACGATCTATGTTTGATGTGCCCAATACCATGTTAGAAATATTTATTCAAGGATTACAAATTTGGGAAGAGCAAGATCAAACCATGGACACATGTTGCTCCCAAATTTTCCAAAAAATGTAGTTTAGGGCCTCAAAATAGCTTCGGAAGTTCAGAAGAAGAAAAGCTGCTAAAAATAGTAAATTTTGCTAGAATTAAGGAAACTGAAAAAGGGAAAGAGACAGTTGTGAGGATCCAAGTGGGATAGGTGGGCGGCCACCAACATCCACTTGGATCACCAGAAACCATTGTAGAATGGGGTGTCTGAGAGGAAGAACCATAGTATTGTAGGAGCTAGGATAGCTATGTTACATGACCAAGGTCTACCTCTATATTTTTGGGTTGAGTTATGAAACACAGAAGTCTACTTGTAAAACTAGATTCCCAACCAAATTATTGGTATGATTACACTGGAAGAGGCCTTCTTGAGGAGAAACTCGGACGTGTTGCACTTCAGGATTTTTGGAGCCTTTGTTTATTGCCATTTCTCCAAAGAATCAGCGAAGAAGCTCAATTTGACAACATAGTTGAGGGTATTTTTGGGTTTCACATAAACTCCTCACAACTACTATGTGTACTTACCTTCCTTAGAATGAAATTTGTGTCAATGGATGCAAATTTTGATGAGGAGAAAGCAATGGAGTGCTCTCTTAAGAGGGAGCTTCAGATCCCACCAAAAGAGGATATTTTAGCTCCAAAGGAGTATCCTCATGAAGTTGTGGAGAAACTGCAAATTGAGTAGAAGTGAGTGGAGACAACCACTCAATAAAAACCATATAGAAAAGGAAAAAAAATAACTAGGGAAGCTTATATACTTGTGTAGGATGCAAGGGAGAATGTGGGATCTCCTTCAAATTTGCATAGGTAGAAAAAGTCACCTAAATGGTAAACTAGCTACATGGATCTAATCACTGAGCTTGTGGAGATTGAGTCATCCTATTTCAAGGAATAAATAGAGAAACCTATATGGTTAATTCAATAGTGGAGGAATACAAATCCATTGTATATAACAGTATTGGGGAAGTGTTCTGAAGAACCACAAGTAAATTAGTTGTGGGTTCGAGATGGATCTTCAAGGTTAAGCATGTAACATACGAAAGAATTGAGAAGTATAAGGCTAGATCTGTGGCCACGGGATACTCTCAAGTTGAGGGAATTGACTATGCGGAGACCTTTTCTCCAGTATCTTGGTACTCATCCATTAGGTCAATTCTTTCAATCACTACACAGATGGGTTTGAAGTTCCACCAAATGGATGTAAAACCATAATTTCTCAATCTCATTATTGAGGAGGAGTTGTACATCACACAAACATAAGGTTATGATACATTTAATCTAGAGTCTCATGTGTACATGATGAATTGAATGTTGTACAGTCTCAAAGAATCACCTCTTGTTTAGTACACCGGGATTGATAGTTATCTCACTAGTTTGGGCTCCACCAAAATTTAAGTGGATGAATCACTCTATCACATATTTGTAGTAGGTAAATTTATTTTTATTATCTTATATGTTGATGATTCTATTGTGTTCAACAAAAAAACTTTTTTTGGCTTCAGGTGGCCTGACCCAAGTTTGGAGTTATTTAGCAAAACAAATCCCTACACTACTAGCCCTTTCGGCATCAGCCCTCAGAGTGCAGATTGAAGTCTCACTCAATGGAGTATGGAGGGATGCTAGAAACAAGTTTCCTGACCCTTTAGATGTCTGAGGTGCCGATTTAATCCAACTATCCTACCTTTGCACAAGTCACTTCACGCACTATTCTAACCTTCAATACCTTCACGATCTGTTATAATTATCTTTCATGCAACCCCAACCAGAGACTGAGATGCTTTTGCATTACCATGGCAGCAACCTATGCTACTCCCCCAAATTACACCACATATTCTACTTATCTTCTTATATATCTTAGTTAAATTCGCATAAATAAAGATTCTATCTTGCATTCACTTAATCAACACACTCGTACATTTTCGCGCATCATATAAGCATCAATAGTGCAATGTATATTCAATGTAACAGATGCATAAAGCAAGAAATAATAACACATAATTGATATGAAACTTCTCTTTATTAATACTTCCAACTTTTATAGACTCGACTCACCCTGCACACTCAACTATAAAGGTCTGCGCACTCAGCTACAGACTACTAGGCCTCTGCACACTCAGTAGCAGAGCCTTCTCCTACTCTACCACCGAAATCTTAGACTTTACACTTTAGATCTTCTACTATGATTCTATTTCATGATTAGATTAGATTATTCTTCGATGTCTTAACTACTTAGAGCCTCCCTCCATTTATACAATCCTAGGGTCCACGGACCATGGGTAGATCTCTACAGTCGACATTACAATAACTTGAGGGAAGACAACCCTATGACTCTTTTACTAACTAGGCACTCTGTGCTCACAAAATGTAGATTCTTTACATCAGAGTTACAGTTTTTGACCAAAATTTGGGCTCTAAGCCAAAAAACTTCCCTTGGCAGATCCTGCACCCAATAAGCCCCAAACACAAACATCATGACTTGCTCTTGAGTCACTCTGCCGGTGTAGAGATCTTTACATGAAGACCTCCCAATTCTGCTTGGATTGCTGCAAGATTAGCAGTGCATTAAGTGATTGCCTGCTGGGCTTACTTGACGCGATGTTCAGAGACCGTTGTAGTTGAATTGCTACTCTTAACCTTTTCATGTGTTCCTTGCAACTGCCTGAGCTTTGCTTCAATGGAGGTTGTAATATTATATGCCTCATCAATCCAAATCTATAAGTGTCCCTTCAAAATAACTTCCTTATGTCGAACAACATCTATCTATTCATTGGGTGCTTTCACCTGATGCATCCTCGCTAACCTCTGTGTAAGGGAAACAATCTACATGGTCCCTTCTACTTTGTTGTATTTCTACTTTAGCTCACGTGCCACTGTCTCTAGGCATTGTATTTTCGGGTCCTCCTATAGGGTGCTCATAACCTTGAATGATTGCCCGAACAGTTTTGTGCAGTCTGTCACTGCATTGTTGACCTCCGCTATTGCTGCTGTAATTAAATTGGCACGTTGTTCCTTCGCCTCTAGTGGAGTTTACAGCTGCACCTTCAATTGCAGTTCAATTATTTCAAATTTCAGTTCGAGCTAAACCCTGGGCATGTCTTCTTTTGCCTCGGGCAACCCTACTGCTAATTTTTGAATGTGCGACTCCACTGGTTCCTTTTCTTTGGTGGCCAACTCTGGGATCATCTGGTAGGATTCCTCCACCACCTGCTTGAGCTGTCTATTCTACGCTACTACCTTGTCATGCTGTAGGATCAACTGTTCAATGTTGATGTGCCACTTTCTCATTACCTGCAACGTGCAACCCTCCCTGGCTTGTAGCTCTACAGTAACTCCATCCTACAAAACATAGAGTCTCTCCCGAGGGAGTGCAACAATATTTAACCCAATTACCTTCAGTCAGCTGACCATAGGCCTATTAGCCTCATTTTCTGTAATGAGTGCTCCATCTCACATCACTATAGTTTTGGTCATTCAAGAGTACATCATTTCCTCAGTCGTGGACATGCCTACTGTGAGGCTGGTTGATGCAGTTCCAACCTGTGGAGTGTGCACTTGCAACTCCTGTATCTGTGCCTAAAGGGCCCCCAACACCATCTGGTGTTACTCCACAAACTACTGGAGGGCCTTCACAGTGACATCCATCACCGTCTCACCAATGTGATGTAGATACCCCTTAATGAGGGTGATCAGGTTGAACAAAGTCTTTGAAGCCTTCAACTTATTCCACGGTCCTACCTACTCTCTTGGGCATGGACATTTTAGCTGGGTGGATGTTGTCTACGAGGTTGTGCCACCTTGCTCTGTATCTATCTCTAGCTTGGGTGAAGGTGACCTTTGTCCTTCATGCTCTTCCTCTGTTGCCTTATGATTCTCTTCTTTCACCTTCGCAGTGTCACTCGCCTCCTGGGCCTTAGCTGCTTCCACTTCATTTCTGTGTTTTTCTGCCAACTACGCCATCCATAGTTTCGCTTCATCATTTTTCTGCTACATGATGGAATTTTCTACTTCCACCGTAGAGTAGGCTAGAGCGCACCAGTTCGGCTACCACGACTCAAGGACCACAAAGATGACATAATCTGTCGCTAGGTAGGGTAGCTCGTGCCACGTCTTCACGAGGTCCTTCCATGCCTTGATGTAAATGTGGTGGAAATCTGCCTTGAACTCCATGAAGCTCTGTAGACTATTATAGACCATGGGTGATAACCACAACTTGTGATTAATCCCCATTTTGATGTTCATCTCCATGAACACTGAGAATATTTTGTTGTCCCTTATCCTTTGCGCATCTTTGGATGCCCACAACTACTTCGCTTCCTCTGGAAGGTCCTATGCTATTGTTAGGAAATGGCTGTCTTCGTCCAATTCCCAAGCCAACTGTACTATGGACAACAGAAGGCACGCATAGTGAAAAGTTTTTCCCTACTCCTGTGCCTCATGGTAGTTCTCAAGGAACTCTCCGCATAAGTAGTTTTTCTAGTTGAACTGCACCCCCTCTGTGCATTACGTTGCTACAGCAACCACCGGCGTGGGCACCTCATCTACTCGGTCCTCCACTTTGCAAGGGAGTTTCATAATTATGTGAATCAAATGGTCCTTGAGGGTATGGCCTCCTCCATCCACAAGCACCCATCATGCAGCAAGCATAGTAGTTGCTTGATGACAAAAATAGTCAATGGGGTGCAATGGTAATGTAGCACCCAGAGCAGGTTTAACAACTCTGCCTTCTCCACACCTCTTAGCCATTTACGTAGCTCCAAATCTATGACTCCAATCGACGAGTCTTTATTCTGGCACAATAGCTACGCGGTTGCCAAATGTGGGAACTTCTCATTGTCTTTGAGATGCCAGTCTCCAAATTTTAGTACAAGCACTCATCCTAAGTGTGCTCCTTCAAAAATGATGTCGTCAGGGAGCAGCGAAGTCTATAGAGAGCTCTTGCTCTCAACTAGATCTTTGGGCACCTTTGATTTTCCCTTCTATGGAGGAACATATGTGGGCAACCTGGTAAGAGGGTCCACACCCTGGGTGTCAACCTCCATTTCTAGATCCTCCTCCTCCTCTACCAAAATTTCTTCAAATTCTTACTCCTCATCGGCCTCCAAATTGATAGCCTTCCCATTTTCTTCCATGGTAAACTTAGTCTTTAATGGATTCCTAGGGGATACGCACACCGGTACAATAGCCTGATTATCATTCTTGGGTCTCAATGTGCATAGCGATTTAGGGATTTTTGTGACTATCCTAACACTTTCTCAGGCTTCCACTTGCATCATGGCCTGTGTGGCTTCCTCACTGGTCATTACTCCGGTATCCATGGCTTCCTCAGGTGCTTCCATAGTGCTATTCCACAATTCTCTCAATGGCTCGAGTAATTGCTCAAGCAACGAATTTGCCTTTAGAAGATCAAACAGGTCTGGGTTCATGAACGTTTGGGCAAGCAACAACTCAGTTCTCAAATTGTCAAGTGTTGTTTGTTGAACAACCATTTGTAATTTATAGTGCCTTTTGAATTTGAATTTAATCGTTCCCCCACATTCAGTCCATTAGTGCTCGATTGGTGGAAAATTTTCAAGAATCTAGCCCATAAAGTTCGCCTTAAATGCCTGCTGCCCACTCCATTTGGTCTCAAACCAAGTATCACATCATGAATAGTGACTGTAACAATCACTTTCCAGCGAACCCGTGTGGCAGCACAACTACCTTCGTGATGTCGCGGATGTTGTGACACTTTGCTATTGCACACAGTTTTGACATTGCGCAGCTCCTGGGCAAAGTAGTTTATAGTCCCACACCTCCTTTTAGCTACCTAGAGCACTAAGACTCTACTTCCATTGGCTACTCAGATGATCAGGCCACCTGTGTATGGCTTCAAACGGCTACCATTTACTTTCCTTCGGAAAGGTTCTCCATTTAACTTTACCAACTGCACCACACCACCATTTGTGATCTCCTTAATAACATACGGTCCCAGCCAATGCATTATGAGCTTCCATGGGAATTTATCAAACTTACTATCATATAACAAGACCAAATCATTCACCTTAAAGGTGTGCATCTGAATATGTCGATCATGCCAGGCCTTTTCGCATTGCTTTTGTACCTACTGGTGGAATCCATCCAAAAACCATTCTTCTTTGAGCTCCTCCAACTATGCATGCCTCTCCTCCAGGGCTCCACGGTCTATCATACCAGTGAGCACTGTTATGCTCAGACTAGGCATGATGCATTCCATAGGCATTACACCTTCTACTCCATAGACAAGCCTAAAAGGTGTCTGTCGCATTAGTTTCTTACATGTCGTCCTATAAGCCCATAATATTACAGGTATGCGTAGGTCCCAATCACTTCATTGCGCATTGCATACCTTGGTCAGTGCGATATCCATTACTTTGTTAAATGCCTCTACTGTCCTGTTAGTTTGTGGGTGATATGGTATGCTTTTCTGATGACACACTTGAAATTCTTCCATCAGTGCACTGATCGTCTCGTTCAAGAAATGCATACCATGATCACTCATCAAGATTTTTGAACATCTGAATTGCGTCAGTACGTGTTCAAATAAAAACTTCTCAATCATTGTGGACATGCAATCTATTACAGGCCGCACTTCTACCCAATGAGTTAGGTACTTTGTCGTAGTGATAATATATCTCACACATGTTTTTATTTAAGGTTAGATAGGTCCTACAATGTCAATTTTCCACTTTTTGAGGGCTGCAACATCATTTATGGATTCAAAGGCATCTCATCCCTTCATGATGGCTTACCTGTTCTTTGACATACATCACATGCCTTGCAATGTGCTCTTGAATCCTGATGAGGGGTTGGCCACCAGAACTGTGCACGGAGAATCTTTTGTATAGGTGCTCTCCCTGCATAATGTCCCCCCGTAGTGCCCCCATGAGCATTCGTGAGGATGTTGTTTCGTTCAAAATCAGGTACATACCTTTGTAATATCTCATCATTTCTCATTTTGTATAGATGCCCCACAATGACAGAGAAATCTACCACGTGGAACACTAGTTCCATCTTCTGCTGGATAGAGTATCCTTCTGGTGTAGTTCTAGTTGTTAAAAGGTGAATTATATTTTCAAAATTTCCATCGACTACGCACACACTGAAAAGATGCACGTTAAGTAGTCCTTCCTCCAAATTAGTAGGTTCCTCCCCTATCTCAATGTGTGACAAGTGATCCCGTCCTATGTTCAATCATTCAGGCTTCACAACAACCTCAAAGTCATATTCTTGGAACAACAAAATCCACTTGCATATGCATGCCCCCAACATAGGGTTAATGACCAAGTATTTTAGTGTGGAATGATTTGGTGTAACTTGATAACCCATCAATAAAAGAATATGCTTCCTGACCACCTACATTGTCCAACACCTCATCCATGAATAGAGTTACGAATGGATCATGCACACATGCATTGTTTAATTTCCTAAGATCCACACATATTCTTATTTCATCCTTCTACTTCTTCTCTTGCACGACCATCAGGCTTACCCAATCGGATGCTTCCATAGACTCAATGATTCCTGGTGCGAGCATCTTGTCTAGTTCTATGCAGAACTTCTCCTTGTATTTCAGATTTAAGTTGTAAGACCTCTACTTAATTGGCTTCACGTTGGGCTTTAATGTGATCTTCATTAATCCCTATATCTCTGATTATTTCTTTTAGGTCCATAAACTTGGTCGGGAATATGTCCTAATACTCGTAAAGTAATTCAATGACCTTATCTACCATCATGTCATCCTGGCAATCCCTAACCTTTAGGAATTTAGGTTCTTCCTTCTTACCAATATTCACCCACTTAGTTCTTTACTAGCGTGGTTATGTCAGGGTTCTCAATTTGTGGTCCTTGAGCCTCACATTGGCCTTTTGTCTCTCGAATGTTAATTTTCCATGGATCTTCATCCTCTTCTTCAACAGTTACATTATAACACTCCAATGTGCAACTTAACTGAGCAACCCATTCAGGATGCACCAATTCTATAGGATCCTGTGGAATCCTAAAAATGGTGGCTTTTACATCTTGTAGCACTTCTTCAATATAGTCAAATCCATCCTCAAAGCTAAAGGTCATCATCAAGCCTTCACATAGGATATCCCATTCATTGGTCCGATGGCGAAGCTCAGTTTCTATATACCAGTTCATCGGTATAACATCGAGGGTATAATAGAATAGGTGCACCCATTCAGGTTGTGGCTTTTCTCCATATGCCTACACCCACCTGGTCAGATGCATGCGCAAGTCATCCCATCCATTGTAGTTGTCTGTCAGTCGCACCTTAGGCTTTCCAAATCATGGATGCATCATTCTCCTACATTTGCACCATTCGTCAAATCTCCCTTTGTGCGTACCCCACCATCGCACAGGCATAGCACACAGTACCCAGACCAAGGCCTAGAAGCTTTACTTTTTCAGCACCTCTCTTTCAATATTTTCCAAGAAGGTATCTACCTGACCTAAATCATCATAAGTAGGCAAATCTCTTTCTTCTGTCGATAAGCAATGCAATGAACTTTTCATCATATTACAATTAAGTGTAGTTACTTTATGTAATCGATTCTGCCATCACTCTATCTCCTCATCAAAATCGGAATTACAAGAGCTTTCATGCTCCCATGAAATCTGCCCATCCACAGTGGGATTCACCCAGTCTTTCACTCGTGCTATTATCTTGTAGATGTAGTCTGAATCATCATCACTTTCATGTTAGATGATCCAAAAATGAAATATTATCATAGGTCATAAAGTTGAAATAAAATAATTATTAATTTAAGATATTAAATTAATAATTATTGTTCTATAATGTTTAAATATTTAATGGAGACATTTAGGATTAGTATAATGTTGTAACAAGATATGACTCTCCAAATGTGTCGTATCTTAGGCTTTATTTTGGGAGATTAGTTAGCTAGTTGTTTTGAATAGCATTTATTGTAAATGGACACTTGTTATTTAATCAGTGATCCATAATTAAAGGTAGTTAGGACATTGATCTTATAAATAACTCATTGCAAGAGCGTTTGGTTGTTCGGGTGTAAACTCTTGCAAAATCAAATATGTAATTATTTTTTCTGATTAATAAAATTACGTGTCATCCAATTATCATTGAACTGGGATATGGACACAAACTGAGCTCGGTTTCACTTGCCTGTGTATTGAGTGCTATCTTTGTGAGCCTTCATGTAGGGCAGTGCTATTTGTAGTGCGATTTGGATGTCTGCGGTGATTTTTTTTTTTGCAGTGAAACCAGCTAGTGTGTGCCAGCCTGCTAGCAAGAAGCCCGCGTGAGTTTGCCTACCAGCAAGAAGCCAATATAGCCAGCACTACCATATCTTGAAAACTAATTACTGTTACGTTTTTCCAACACTGTCGTAGCCACTGTTTCTTACTACAGTCTATTAGCATGGATCTCGAAGGCTTTTCGTTCCACCCTTACAAATCTGGCACTCGGAAATGTCATGGCTGTTGCAACTCGAGTTAATTATGAACTCCAAAATATCTATCATTCTATAATCAGGAATTTATCTATTTATTCATAGATAATTTCGCTCTCAAGTACCCAGTAAAAAAAGTAGTGTTTGGTGGTGGATAGGTAGATCATCATTATACTCAGTTTTTGTTCTGATTGAACACATTGCCCAAATCAAAGCAATGGTAACATTTGTATTTCATCTTTGGAAAGTCTCTTTCTTTGTTTTTTGAGCATAGTCCTTTGAAATATCAAATGGTGGAGAATATGTGCACTTTGTCAAATCTACTATAAAGACTTTCATAAAGTTCTTTAATTACTAAGAGTTTAAAAGAACTTAAAAATGGCTTAATGTTAATGGAGAAATAAGGCTTATTTCTTTTGGATAAAAAAGGTGAGTTGGGTAATTTAAAAAAAAAGTTTTTTATTATTTCAATTGGGATCATCACATTGTAACTCAAAGTAATTTTATTTTGGGGGGGGTAATTTTTTTTTACCAAGTTTTGTAAGATCATTATTGTAAAAGTCAAATTTTGAAAGTTAACTTGTAATTTTTGAGAAATTGACTAGAGCCAAGTGCAAAGCTTAGTCATTTTTCTCCTGCTTCAACGACTATATGAAGGTCAAGGCCAAGCCCTGATAGATCGTTTTTTATTGCGTTGTGTGTTGCATGTTGTGTTACCCATCTTGATATTTTTGTTTTGATTCTTGGTGCAAAGCTTCAACACTACAATGTCCAAGTTAATTAATTTGTTCTCTGATTCTGACAAACTTGAAGGTACAAAATCCTATAAAACATGGCATTTCCTCATCGAAAGCGCTCTCATTTACAATGAATTATGGTAGGGTATATGTGATGGTGATATTAAGCCTAATAAACCCACAGATGCAGTTGCACTAGCAAAATGGGAAGTTAAGAATGCCAAAGCATTAGCTCTTATTAAATCTTTTGTCAATGATGAAATGTATATCCATATAGAAAATGCTACAGATGCATGGTCTGCTTTGAAAACTTTTAAAGACCTCTTTGATACTCAGCCTGAATCAAAGAAAGTTGATCAACAATTAAAATTGTTGCAACAAAAATTGACTGAAGGAGGTGATGTTCTTGAATATTGTGGAGCTATAAAAAGGGTCTCTTTCACCTCTAATTACCTCACATTAATTGTCAACCCAGGGACATTTTTCTATTTCAAAGAGTGTCTCAGTCTAAGGCTATCATTTTCTAGAGTAATGCTAGCAGCACAATGATTGAACATACAAGAGTAAACGGATGCTTGTTTACAGCTTAACTACTTCAAAAGATTAAATCACACATTCATAACATTAAGCAATTTATCAGTCAAGGGTTCGGTAGAAATAACCCATCCCTCTGGATACTGATGGAAAAGGAAATCAGAGAACAGATCAGGGGTCTGGGAGCTGGACAACAGATGCCAATACTCACTACAACCTAAGATCGTTCTTCACAACAATAACAAGAAATGGAACAACAAATAAGAAATGGAACGACAAAGAAATTGAGTAGCAATGAAATGGAAAAACAACCCTGAAATGGAATAGCAAACGTAAAATGGAACAACAATTCTAAAATGGAACAACAATTCATAAATAGAACAACAGTCAAGAAATAGAATAGCAACTAAGTCTAACAAGTCGTAACATATTAGTTTATCAAATCAATTGCATTAATCATAATCTATAGGAACCAAACGTCAATCCTTCACACAAATGGAACAGCACTGATATCTGATGCATTATGGAATGGCACTGAAAATCATATATACACAACATACTCAAATAGTAACCTGATTTAGTTATCACCTTGGTTAGGAAGAATACATTGCATTTCAAGATAGAACAACAGTATTCAAGAATCCAACAATCACAAAGAACAGAACTTCCAAGATGAATTCTGTAATGTTAAGGGACAACGCACAGCACAAAAGCTCTGTAATGGAACAACAACAGTATTCTGTAAGAACAAATAGTATTATATCAACACCTAAAAGAACTGTAATATGATGCAGCATCAATACAATAATTTTGCCTTCATAAACCTTAATGGATTAAACACAACAAAGCACGTGATGTAAAATTTATAAAACACATCAGATTACCAAATCACGTCAATAAGCAAACCATGCAAAAGCCATGTGTAATGGTACAAGAGCAAGTGTCCTCTAGGGTTGGGCCCTTAGCCTCCAGGGGTACACCACTTTAAGTTATTCCAGACTCAAAGATGAAATAGTAACCAAGTTTGTATTAATGCATCAAGTAAAATTATAGTAGAGCAGTTCTTAACAAGACACGATGATCAACGTTTTGATATTTTAAAAGAAATTACATAAAGGCATAATAACCTCCCCCCTTAGCTAACAATGTTGCCCCTTATATAAGGGTGATGACGGAGATATCTAAATGCAGAAATAGATAAAACAACGATCCCTCAGAACCGTTAACCCTCAGTCATTTCTTCTCTTTTTTGCACTGAGCTGATATCTCTGCTTCCTTTCTCGGGTTGATCCATTTTGATCTGCTTTGCATGCGGTCTCCCGTCGAAGGGACAACAATTAAACCATCTTTGTCTTTTCCTTTAGAATGGCAACTTTTCATTTTTTCTCCTTCTTGCATAACGAAATGACAATTGTCAGCGTTCTCGTCTTGCATATTAATCTCACATGTTTTATTACAAATCTTTATCATTTTCTAACTTCATGATACAAAAAGGCTTGTAAGTTCTAATGAAAAGATACTAAAATAACCATCAAAACATACCTTCTTTAGTACTCCACACACCCCCCCTGCTTACCCTTTTTCATGGCCTCATGAAAAAATTGTAGCTGACGTGTAAGGCAGTGAGTGAGCAGGCTGGAGATGGAATCTCATGTGAAGGCCTACAACCATGATGCGTAACTAGGTAGTCAAAGAAATGGCCTGTTTGACGCTCAGGCATCTCATACAAGGCTTGGTATCCGGGTGCAGGATGCCAAATAATTGGACTCCATAACCTATATCCTGGCTAGGATGGCCCTAACCTCAAAAGAATTTCGACATAGAGGGGAAAGCGGTTGGCAGCTAGTTTAAAATTCTCATACTTAAATGGTTCTCTGAGCTGGATATTCAGACTAGATATTCGATATCAGAATTTAGCTGCATCAATGGTAGGTTCTTTGATAGAGGAAACGTATTCTAATCCCTGTCGAATGACTGTTTCATGCATGGGTCCTAATGCTTCAATCACTCCTGGAGTCTTCATGAGGGTTCTATGTTTCCTTGATAATTGTACTGGATCCCTAGGCTCAGCTCTTATACATAAATCTAATCCATTTTCTTGTCTTTGGAAAGCATTATAGGCTTTGAGCCATTTAATTTGATTAAATGCAAATGAAATAAATGCCTGTAATTGAATGTCCCCAACAAAAGTGCCGGGGTTCAGCTCGGTCTCTTGTTCTAGTACAAGGTTATGTAAATAAAATTCACACAGTAGTCTCTGAACTTTTACCCCGTAGTGCTTATAGCAGTTTATGAAATCATTTATGGTGTTAATTTGTATGGGAGCACCTGCTTTAACAACCTTTACTTTCAATTGCAAATATCTTTCCATTAAAAACAAGGCATGGTTCTTAGCAGGGGCTGTACATGCTAGGACGTCATTGAATAAAGAACACAAGGTATCCTTCTATTTGATAACTACATCAAACCTACAAGTTACCTTTGCGACTTTCTCTTGTTCCTTTCGCCACCCTTCAATGGCCTGGCTTTCGGATAGATTGACGTTCCTTAGCTGCTGCTATAGCTCTTCATATTTTTCTCGAGGGACCGTTTGCTCTCTAAGCTTTTCCGCTTCTTGCTGAGCTTGCTTCAAACCCTTTTGTAGGGTTACTATTTTTGGATGCCTTTTCCATGCAGTAGTGGAGGGTGGGATCTTTACCTAAACTTTCCTATTGTGCTGCCCTGAGTTCATAACCCTTATTACTACCGAAAGTGGTGCCTCCATCTGAATTTCCTTATCACGGGTCAACATTTCATCCATTTCTATTTTAACATGAACACCAGTCCATTGTTGTTCCTTTTCAATTGGAACAACAGTCTATTTCTTAGCATCATTTGGAATAGTAGCTTGGCTTTCGACGAGGTTTTGAATAGCAAGATGGATTCTCATCCTCCGCTCCTTGCCCTTAAGGGGTTTTGTTGGAGTGGCCACATTTTTCCTTCCCGAAGTCCCTTTTACACTTTGCCTTGCCTTTAGAATCCTAATCTACTGGTGGAGCTAGACTATTATGTTCAATAATCTCTGTTGTTCCTTTTGCAATTCCCTTATTTCCATTATTTCCTCAGAAGGAACAACAGGCTATTCACTGCGGCCTGGACTGTGGCTAGTTTCCTGATTTTCTTTCTGGGGCGTTTCTTCACTGTTCTGCTCTGGTTGTTCTAGGGAAAGAACCTTAATTGGTTCTGTTATTTCTTGGGCGATTTCTTTTTCTACCCTTATTTCCTCCGAACTTTCTTCTGGTGCCCTCTGGTTAGGAACGAATTATTCCTGTTCAGCATCTCCTGTCATATTTTCATCATGAACAGGTAGATTTTCTTTTTCTACCTCCTTTGCATGTGACTCTTCGGGAGCATTTTTCTCCTAGGGTTTCTCTCCGGCATGGAGGTCTGATGGACTGGAAGGTTGGCCATATTTTCCCATATTGGCCAAAACTTTCGTCAATTCATCTTCTCCCAATGGGTCCTGCAATGGGCTGCCCTCCTGCTATTCCATTTCCTCCTCCTGCTCAGATTGGTCAATTTCTTCTTCTGCAGATTGCTCCACCTCTTCTTCTTCTTCTTCTGTAGATTGCTCTGCCTCCTCTTCTTTTTCTTCTGCAGATTGCTCTGCCTCTTCTTCCTCCATTTCTGTCTCATTGTCTTCCTTTCCTGGCCATGGGGGTTTCTCATCTTCTCTTTCTACCAGTTGGCTAGTGCTTTCTTGGGGCTTCTCCAGCCCCCCTCGTAGCCGTGCTAGCCAGACTGATTTCCTGCGTTTTTCTGGTTGCTAATGTGTGCTGGTGGCCTATTTACGCTTTGCCAATTTCTTATGTTTTTCTGGACATTCGGGTGTGCTGGTGACATGTTTCCATTTTTCTGGACGTTCGGCTGTGCTGGTGACATGTTTCCGTTTTGGGGATGGTGTGGCAAATCCCCCATTTATAATGGCAATTAGCTCTTCCCAGCTGCTCTGCTGCTGGGTGAGGATATGGTTGACTATCAACCGAATCAACCCATGATGACTAACAACTGACTCTACATGTTGTGCCTTTTTCATGCTCCGTGCAACGTCATGAAGTAATGAATTCAACAATGCAGGTAAATTTACAGATCATTTTTGTTTTAGTACAACTAAGAGTTTAAGATGCCATGGTATTACCATGTCTTTTCTACCCTCACAGGTGATGTAGTTTTAGATGGTCTTCGCTAATTCTACCCACGGCTCTCCCAGTGCTGCTGGCAGAACCCCCTTTCCTCGAATTGTCAGGCTTTGTCCTTCGTCCTCGAAGATTTCTATAATCTTCTGCAATCTCTCCATTTTAACGTCCATACTGGTCCAGTAGTTGGCAGTCCCGAGACTTCGGCGATTGTTGTCGGTGACTGCTATGCGTCTCCCCCTCATTGTGGAATGGTCCTCTTGCAAGTTCTGCAAGAATTCAATTGCCATTGTCTCGTTAGACTCTTGCAAGCGGTTAAGGTAGATCAACAACCCTGCTCTTGCCAAGATTTCCCAGGCAGCAACAGAGACTGTTAACACTGACGGTTCTCTCCGAATTGATCTTCCTCCCATGGTTTCGCTGTAAAATCTTAAAGGAACGACAGTTGTTCGTGCTGTTGAAACACAGAGAAGATGACGGACGTAAGACTCGTTCAAACTCTAATGCTGCAGAGTATACAATGGAAATGGCTTTGAACAACAAGTCATGCAAAAAAAACAAAAAATAAAAAGAAATAGTATACCGTTGAGTCGTGTTATACCCCAGTACACAGCTTCTCGAATGGTGAGCTGACATGTAATCTAGGGAATGATGAGGTTAACCTCCCCCCCTGCAATGTGATAGGCTGTTCCAGCCGTCAAATAAAGGAGTAGCGCCCACTCTACAACAAAGTCTTTAAGGAACAGCGTATGGCAATATGCCATGTTTACAAAAGCAACATATTACTGAAATAGAGGTGTAGAGTTGCATCGTTTAATACGTAAGAGACTGCGGTGATATGATGCAAGGTTGGGAATAAGACATTTACCGTAAATAGAAAGTCTCATGCGGTCATTGTCAATTGTTCTGTCATGATTGGTGATAATATATATTCATGTGTTATATGGTTGGGGAAATAACATATAATTGATTTTGGATTGTAAATTACTTTGGTGTGGGTTCTGAGAGGAGTTCGGATATTCCACAGTGTTCATCTTTATATGGTCGACGTTTCGAGTCTAAACCCAGACTCATCATCAGGACTTATGTATGGAGAAAAGAAAGCAAGGGGGTTTGGTATAAATATGTAATAGGTTAGATGCAAAGATAGAAAGGCTGACTTAATGTCTGTTCACTATATTTTAATCATTTATATTAATATTTAAATCATTAACTCTCTTTGTTTATATTATTAATAATTGATTTTTTATTAATAATCATTATTAATATTTTTTTTTGTAAACTGCGGTGGGACTACTTCTTCTATTTCATCAGGTCAAAATCATTACAAAAATGTGATGACCTCAACCCACCCTATGGGAAACCGGGTATTTTGGCCATCTTAAGTCCTTTAATGCCATCCAAAAATAGAACACCTTGAGTCTATTTGCCCAGGCTATATGCAAAATACATTCAAAGAGACTACCTATTTTCCTAATCTTCCTGGTATATTCCACATTACAAAATTTGATGGACAAATTACTCTCTACAGTCTTCATATAAAAACAGAAAGGTGAGAACAACAAGACTATGCCTCCTTGCTTGGCTGTTGGTCCATATCCTTCTCGAGATCAGGGTGGCAGTGCTTTAGCTGCTATTGTATTTCATCCATTTTTTTGTCCTGCATGAGTAGGGTAATCTGAATGTTCTTCAGCTCCTTGTTGAGAGTGGGAATCCCCTGAGAGAGCTCTGCCATCTCCGTTGCTACTTGCTCCATGGCTTTGGCAAGTAGTTTGTTAATGACCCAATACACATGCAGTGATTGTTTATACAGGGTCATGCGGCCTCTTGTGTGGCCCAGGTCCAGTAGAAGATAGACCCAATCCTCCATTTCTGGATCAGATTGCTCCTGCATGGCCTCCTCTTCTAAATGTTGTATAATTCTCCTCACTCCTTTATTGGTGTTTTGGTAGTAGGCGTGCTCAGCAAACTGCACTTTCCTCCCCGCTGAAGCCCTAGTTTTCCTTTCCTGGGACGTTGCCTCCTCCTCTCTTTGCCTCCCTATATTTCCCCTACCCCTGCCGTGCTGTCCTTTCCGACCTCCCCTACCCCTTCTTTTGCTATCCTCTCCTACCACAGTCCGCCTGCTCGGATCGTATTCCTTACCTTCTTCCTTAATTCCTCCTTGCCTGCGTCGCCTCCAACCTTCATTCCCATAATCATTATTAATATTAATAATATTAATATTATTGTTTATATTATTACTATTTATTATTTTAATTATTGTTTTTAATCAATATTTATGTTCTTAGTCATTATTTTTATTACTGTTAATTATATTAGTTATAATATTTTTATTAATTAATATTTATATTGTTTATTCTATCTTTATTATATTATTATAAGTCTATTATTTATTATTATTTTATTTATTAATTATTTTGTTCATATTTATTATCTAATTTATATTTATTCTTATGTTTGATTAATTAATTTATGTTAATTATTAATATTTTATGTTATTCTTATTATTCTCATAAATATTATTATTATTATTTATTATTAATATTATTATTTATTAATATAAATAATTATTATTAATTATTATATATTATTTATTATTATTCTTATTATTATTAATTTTTATTTATTCTTATAAATTATTGTTATTTTATTTCCTATTAATTTATTATTTCTGTTATTATTAATCATATTTGTTATTGTTGTTGCTTTAATTAATCTATGTTAATTATCTATCATTTATATTATAATAATTATTATTATTCTTGTCCAGTCATTATTATTGTTCTTATCTGTACTATTTATTCTTATCTATACTATTATTATTTTATTTTTACTCTTATCATTTTATATTATTATTATTACTATATTAATCCTAATGCAGTATTAATTTCATTAATTTTAAATTATTATTATTTATACTCTTTAACTATAAATCCTATTAATTATTTCTTATATGTAATTCTTAATTATATATTCCTATTAGTAATCATTTTATACTATTGTTATATTTTCTCATTATTATTATTGTTAGCTAATTAACTATATGTTTATTATTATTACTTATACTATAATAGTTATCCTTATTTATCATTAATATTCTTCTTATCTATTGTTTTAATGTGTAGCATAGTTAATTTATTTTTATTTTTAGGGGGTTATTTTATTCCTGAATTAAACTAACTAAAGGGATAAGTTATTATGTTAGTTTATTAAGTTAGATACTGAGCTCCATATTTAACCTAGCTACAATTTTTATTGAGAACTAATGCAATTATTCGTGGGGGGTGAGCAAAGAGTTCCAATTTTTGCTAATTTCCAAGCCTCCATCCCTATTCAGGTTTCGAGGATGTTTTATGATTTCAATAGCTTCTCTAACCTTACGCTTGAAATGGTGATATTCATTGGCAATGACCTTGGCATCTTCAAGGCATATATGGTGATTAGTTTTACCGACATGCTCAGCCAAGGCTGAAGATCAGGTTCTTTCGTTACAGATATCTGCACTATGCTCTTTGAGCCTAATCCTAACAGATCTACCTGTTTCTCCTATGTATTGATCCCCACAAGAGCAATTGATTATATATACTCCTTTCTGCTGAAGTTGCTCTTGGCTATCCTTAATAGATTTCATTCTTTGCTTAATGGTAGACCAGGGTTTGAACGCAGTCTTTATATTTTTCTTTTTGAGGATTTTAGCTATCTTGTCTATGACTCCTTGAATGTAAGGAAGGTAGGCATTAGAGGTTGGGGGGTCTTTTGCCTTGTTTTTATTATTGTCAGATTTGGCCTTTTGAATAGCTTTGTATATGCTTTTGTTGTTGTACCCTAGGTTGACAAATGTTCTTTTTAGGTAAGAAATTTCTTCCTCAGTATGGTCTATATCAGAAATTATACAAGCTCTAGTGAAGAGGGTTTGCAGTACCCCCATTTTTTGGGCTGGGTGGTGATGAGAGTCAACATGCAGGTAGTTATCGATATGGGCTTTCTTTCTAAATACTTTGTGACCTAAGGAACCATCCTTTCTTCTTATGAGGAGAATGTCTAAGAATGGTATGCAATTATTCTCTTCTACTTCCATTGTAAATTTGATGTCTTCAGACATGCTATTAAGATGGTCAAAAAACTTGTTTAGCTCATTCTCGCCATGGGGCCAGTTGACACTGGTGTCATCTACAATGCTAGTATCTGAAGACATGAATTCCATCTCACTACTCAACTGAAATACAAGAAATAAGTAAGATGCCATTTTCCCTCAATCCAGATAAAACCCCTAGGCCAAATGGATTCCTAGCGCACTTCTATCAACACTTCTAGAATATTATTAAGTGAGACCTTTGAAAAAAGGTATGATACTCCTTGAAACTAAACTTCATATGAGGGAGAATTAATTCGTCATTCCTGACTCTAATCCAAATGGAAACTAACCTCTCCTCTTTCACTACATTCCTCCATATCTCTATTTGCATTGTCTCATATAAAATCATATCCAATATTTTCGCAAAAATAATAAAAATAATGCCCCCTTAAGTCATCTTAAAAAACCAATGACGATTTTCCCTTGGAGGCAAATCACTGATAATATTGTTGGCATTATGGCACAGGTTTGGAGCTATGGCACAGATGTTGTCCTTGATGGCAACCTTCTTTGGTAACAGATCTCAATTCAGGCACTCAGAAAGTAGAAAAAGACATATACGCAGGTTCATCTAGACGAAGGCGCATATACACGCGGGTTATACATTACAA
>APFE030410927.1:47663-102332 GCA_000404065.3 Pinus taeda | reverse complement strand
TAATTCTAGAGTTTTCTAGAAGGATTTGTTACGTGGATTGTTCGCTCCAAGTGGTTCATGCATCCCATCATAGGAGGAACTAATCCCTTGTTGAGAGGAGCTATCCCTTTGAAGGAGGAGCTAGTAACTGATCTCCATTGCACTATAAAATGAGGCATTGGGTCAGTGGCCAGGGAGGTTAGACGCTGAACTTTTGAGGGTAAATGCTAGTGAAATCAAGACTTCCTATTTGAGCTTAAGAGGAGAGATCACATACCTTTTTGGCTTCATTGGGGAGTGAGTGAAGCTTGTCACAGTAGAGGAGACTTCTTGTTGGACCCTGGGAGGAGCTTGCACAACGTCAAGGCAAAGGTTGTAAGGTTCTTCTCCTTTTGAATTAATACAATCAAGCTCATTTTTCTCAACAAGTATCTCATGTTATTTGTTTCATGGACTCCTTGACGTTCATGTTAAATATGTTTTATAATACTGGTTATTCAGGTGCTATTTAATCGTTTGCCTTGTTTTTGTTTGCAGGTTTGTGACAAAGGAACTTACTTGGATCAAAGGAGTGAAGGCATCTCCAAACTTGCGTTGGACATGAGGTAGGCCTTAAACACATTTCTTTGCCATTATTTATAAAGCACATTTAGAGAAAGATAGTGTCTAGTTGGTTTGTTTGTCATTAGGTCTTCATTAGATTCTAGGAAGGTCTATCTTGTCCGCAAGATCGACTCATTCCGCGTGACACATACAACTTGGTTTTTTTTTTATTATATAAATTAATAACATTTAGCAACATGACTCTCAAAATCCTCCTAAAGTTACTTGGTTGGTCTCTCCTTTGTTGTCAAGTTTGACATTACACTCAGTGAGTGCACACAACTTGGTTTTTTCTTTATAATTGTTTTATGTGATTTTGTAACGAAAATGCAATGAATCTCAATAATATTTTAGAGAAATTTTGTGAAATTATTGCCATTTAAGAATTTCGAGCAATGAATTTGACAAACTTCTAACTTAATCAATTTTGTTTGCACATGCACTTCATCTTTCATTTTTTTAATAGAAAACTATATAATAAATGTAATTTGAATGTTTTTGCTATTATTGAGTAACTATTAAGATAACACCATTAGAGTACGTATTAAGATAACACCATTAACATTTGATATATATTGAAACATTGAGTGTCTTGACATATGCATAATTTTTGTATTTATTTATTAAAATAATATTTGTGAGGTTGAAATCACTAGGAAATAGATGCCGATTATATGTATTCATTTACCATATATTTAATGAGAATATACTATTCAGACATTTTTATAAAACATCTAATTAAATTTTGTTACTATTTTCTCCATTCGTTTGTTACTAAGCTAAGAAATGTGAAATGTGAATAGAGATGATAAAATAACTTGTTTCACTAAAAAAATATATATGAATTACATGGTTAATGTCAAGTTTTTATAAATAAAATTCTATCACATTCCCTTTATAAGCTAAATATATGAATTACATGGTTAATGTCAAGTTTTTATAAATAAAAATCTATCACATTCCCTTCATAAGTTTGATGGTTTAAAATCATATGCCAATACCAATTCTCATGTAGGTTGATTTCTTAATTCTGTTATATTTACATTATTATCGTAATTGAATTAATGTATATCATTGAATTAGTGTATATTACGAAATAAATGACTAATTAATTAAACTCATTATTTTTTTAATATATCTATATGATATTTGAATATAACACTATCTAATTCCGTAAATTAATTATAAATATGTCAATTGATACTTTTTAAATCAAAATTCTTTTAAAATGATATATATATATATATATAATCACTTAAACCTTTAATACTTTAATTGATACTTTTATAACTTTTCTATAGATTTAAAATAAATGATACTTTGACCAAAGAAACCAATCTTGGTAAAATAGTTAAGGTAGAAAATATTATTAATAATATCTCGTTGGAAGGGGCGGAGAGGGGAACTCAAACCGACAAGCACCTTCATGTAATTTGATTTAAGAAATCCACTTTCATTATTATTTTAACATGGTAGTTTAAAGGATGCATAATGTTGATGTTACAAACCCATAAATAAGAACCGTTAAGTAATAATAAATATTTTTTAAAAACTTACCACAATCTAAATCATTAATTTTAAAAAGAAAATATTACCATTGCAACATAGATATATTAATCTTAGAGCTATTTTTTACTGTATGTGGTTAATTATTCATCGCGACCTTATGCCTATAAAAGTCAGTGCTACAATGATGGTTGGGTAATAATGCTATGGATGCCATGCTATGATTATTGCATAAATGAATTGTTTATAATATATCATTGACTATGTTGTAGCCCTTTAAGTTTGGTGTTATAAAACTTAATTGAATGCGTAAGTGTACTTGTACATCATATCAACTGCAACGGGTACATTTCCCTTGTGATAGTCATTAAGTTGGCCTAGCCAACTACTTAGGGATCTCAGGTCATTCCTTCACGAGGTTTCGGTAGAGGCTACAACTGGCTATCCTCCCCATGGTTGATTGTGCCTCAATCAGCGGTCCTCATTGGAGCTAGACATCTGACGGTGGAGACAAATTCGGGGAACCTTAAGTCAAAGAGAGGCGCAAGTCGGGGTTTTTCTATCTTCATTTCGATGTGGAGGATTTCGACGTTAACCTCTGGCAGAGGGGGCTTCAATGAGAGTTCTGGCTCCATCTTCTGACAGAGGGTTTTTAGTGACTATCCTCAACTCTTCGATTGCATTGAATCTCGAAGGGTTCGACTATGCTAATGAAGCCTTGCCGTTCTCACAGTTTGATGTTTGCCAATAGATACTACCATGGTTGAAATTGAACAGAGTGTGCCGAAGAATACATTCGACAGGCCGAAGATGTGCAACCATTTTCTAGGTAAGAGGCAACAGATTTTCTTGTGATTCAAGAGTTAATTTGGTTTCCTGTTTGATACAAATCCTGAATTCTTCTCTCTTAATGTTTCTGCCAAGGTTCATGGACTTCGATCCTGGAGGTTTCCTCCCGGTGGATGATTCTCCAGAACTATCCCTTAGCCTTATCTAGGTATGAAACATGGTTCCAGCCTTTTCTTTTTTCTTTTTTGAGGGTTTGAATGTGTCATGAGTCTTGGTCTCAGCTTTACCCTTCTGGTTTGTAGATTCCCTTGGAAGGGTTGAGCTCGATTCCTCATTAGTTTCAAGTAAACCCTCTTTAATGAGGCTCTCAGGTCTATCCACCATGTATCTGGCTAGGGATGGCAATGGGAGGTCGTTCAGTCTTAGTTGTTTTACATAAGTTTAAACTCTAGGGTTTCTGGGGTCTAAACGACCATCTCCAGAGCTTTGATGGTCGTGTTCGGTTAGAAGGAGAACACTGTTTTTCCATAGTTACTATTTTATTTCTTTTAAGAAGGCGAGGAGCTCTTCCGTAATCTTTGGCTATACATTTTATAATTGTTATTATTTAAAGCAAGATTTCTCCCTATGCATTTTGATGGAAATTCCTACTATATTCACAAATGTTTCCTCATTGCTTATGCTGTAGAATTATTGAATGTGATGTACGATCATTTAGCTGAGAAGAATCATTGTATTTTAGTAGACATAGGGGGGTCTTGTGTTTTAAGGAAGTTGGTTTCCTAAGTGTTGAATTAATGTAATTTTTATGGTTTTGAGTGATTTTAATGAGAGAAGCTACAATAGGGATTTAATTAAGTATAGTGAGGAATATTTGTAAATGTTCTCAAATGTAGGAGAACATGAGAGAATCAGGATAGTTGAGAAATTGAGAGATTTCATAATTAATTGTAAATCTTAGATTAGGATTTGGTTTCATGATTTTTTGGATTAGAGAGGATCCTTAGAGATTTTAGGATTTTGCTGAGAAGTTTATGGATCTAAACCAGGAATTGGTTATAGAATCCTTTTGTATAAATGTAAGCCAAAAAGGCAAAGAAAGAGTTAGTCAAGTTAGATAGTTGGTCATGTTAGTAGTTAGAGGTGTGAGTTAAAGGTTTGATTGTAAGCCTATGGGTAGGTAGGAAAACAGAGGTCACTGATTAGAATATTAGGCCAGAGAGAGACAGACTCTTACGTAAATACTTGTTTATTAATACAAACAACTCGATTTTGATTTCATGTGTGTGTATTGAGTAATTGAGATATAGCTTGTGTATGATCTTGAGTTATTCTGCGTAACATAGGTTGCAGGTGCATAATCAGAGATGAAATATAGAGAAGAGTAACAGAGAGGTGATATAGCTTTACACACATGAACAATACAGGAGGAAGCCTTTAATGTTATAGTGAAGGTGAAGGAAACATAAAGGCACGAGTGGAGTTAAGCTCAGGAGAGAGTTGTGATGCAGAACAACTAAAGACTAGAACTCTGGAAGAAATCTGAACCCACAAAAGAACACTGAAGAGATGACATATAAATGAAGTAAAGGGAAGAACGAAGAAGTGAGGTGTCGATGCACAGGAG
This sequence comes from Pinus taeda, assembly GCA_000404065.3. NCBI lineage: Eukaryota > Viridiplantae > Streptophyta > Pinopsida > Pinales > Pinaceae > Pinus > Pinus taeda. The sequence goes on along the minus strand of APFE030410927.1, from coordinate 97,828 downwards.
CGGTTGGATAAGGTAGATCAACGTAAAGGATTTTTTGCGATAAGCGACTAGGATTAAGTCACATATAATGGAGTAAAAAAACGAATGACAGAGATTAAGTTAAGTGTTAGTGGAAGAGGAATCCGGAGGAGCCGTCATAGACGTCTGATGGATGAAGATCTACAGTCATCGTCTGACGATAAGCTGGGGCATTAGTCAAGGAAGAAAGGCAGGTTTATAAGCGAAAGTGGGTTATCAGGTGGAGAAAAAGTGGTAACTGGTAATTCGGGGTCGTCACCCAATTCCATTTAGCAGTTGACACATAGCACGTTGGAGGAGAGAGGAAACCACTTTATCGGGTGAGCAATTCTCATGCAAGTAGCTCACCTGATATCGTTGTTAACTATTGGATCAAATGGGTTTTGATCCAATAGTGGAGGATCATTGATTACTTTTGTTGATAGGGGAAGTCAACAACCATCAGATTGAATGGTAAGATCGACGACAGAGATTGAAGCTGATAAGGCTTGGGAAAGAGTGGCCCTGAGAAGTTTATTAATGCGAGTTAAATAATTTGAGTTCTCGTGGGTGAACGGGTTTAAGTTGTGATACGATGCGACAACTGTTGATTTGGTGGACTGAAATCAATGGTGGAAGATTGAATCGATAAAGGTAGAGCGTTAGGAAATCTGCTAAGGTCATGGATTGGAGGAAACGTAAGGCTTACGTGTGTTTTATGTGTATTTTTATTATATAAGAATTATAATATAAATAAATTAGATAAAGGTTTTATGGGTTAAGTTCCAATATAACCAAAGTTAAAGAGTGGGGTTTGGTTAATATGTGCAGGGTATAGAATTAATTAAAGTTTATGAGGGTATATAAAGTCCCGATGGAAAGGTTAATGAGGGATCAGACTATGGAATAGTCAAATATAACGTTTCTGCATAAAACTTATTTAAGAACATTAAACCTTGGTTTAAGAAGGTTTTCACCATGGATCAGGTGATTAAGGCTTGGGACCAGTGGCATGCAATTTTATTTGCATAATGTGGGTATTGTCAGCTTAGCTCGACATCAGAATGGTTATATCGAGAGCTCTCTTGAATTATTGTAGTTGTATGTGTAATATTCAAGAATACAATATTTGTCTTTTGATTTATTATATTATTGATTAGTCTATGATTTAAGGTATCGTCAAGTTCTTCTCTTTTCTGTTTTAAAAGATACAAAACCATACATATATCATATATCTCTAAGGCTTGTAGATGGCTGTAAGTTCCCTATTGTTGTTCTTTTTCTGTTAATGCTTATTGTAGTTTTGTCTTGTGTTCCTAAATCCTTAGTTGGTGAATTATTACCTATTCTCTAAAGGGGAATGTCAAGTCTTAGGCTTTGGCTTACTACATTCAGAATCTAAAAATTGTATTCTTTTCCCTTTATGGTTAATACCTCTCTATGATGGTTAATTCTATACTGCTTTCAAGGATGACAACGTTATTTCCAGTTTCTTTCCTTACGCTAAAATTTACAAGTACAGTTTCTTTTAATCTTATATAATATAAACCTATAGAATTGGATGTGTTCTATGCTCTCCTCAAATATGGCAAAGTTAATCTTAGATTCTTCCTTTGGCTAGAATTTTATATGCTAGTTGCTTTAAACTTAATCTAATGGAATTCATATACACAAGCCAACACAGAGTAATCAACTAAATTCTGTCTTCAATCATTATCTAACTCTGATAGGATTTAAAACAATTCACTCTCTTATGTAAGTCTAATAACACTAAACAATATACTCTTCCAAAATAGTACTTATCTGGTTATTTGAACATTCATAATTCGTTATCTCATCTTGCCTCCCAGCCTTGAGACTTGCGCCACAACGCCTCTGTCTCCCCATGGGTTGCCTGTTTCCAGGTCTTCTTTCAAGAAGCTAGATCTTAATCTGTAGTAGTTATCTGGTCCTAACCAGACTTAACTACTTACTTTCATGCCTGTCCTTATAGCACAATACCATTCTTTCCTTCCTAGGATTTCATTTCTCATTTTTCCCTTTTCCTAATCTCAAATCCCCTGTCCTCTTGATCTTTTGGGATAAAATCCTTCTTAGGAGTAGTTAGGGTTGGTAACTGCCCAACCTAACTATCTCTTGAGAATTACACCCATCACCTTTTGACAAGTTTTTTCTCATTAAGTATATTTAAATCACTTTCTTTTGAAATTTCCAGCACTACATTTCTTTTAATAATTTCAAAACAAAAATTCTATTCATTAACCAAAACTTTTAAATTAGTTTTCTAGTTTGTTTTAAATGCAATAAAATAAAAGAGTATTCAGATTTATGGGGGACATCACATCTGCCCCCCCCCCCATGATTGAACATCATCTTGACGTTCCCTTATGAAAATAACTGAGGGTAAGCTTCCCTCATTGTTCGCTCATCTTCCTAGGTGGCTTCTTCAGGCCCAAAATGCTGCCACTGAATTTTAACTTGGGTGATAACTCGCCTTCGCATATTTACTTCTCCCTAATCAAGTATACCCATTAGTTCTACCAGGAATTTTCCTTTTGGTTCTACCTGAAGCAAAAGAAGACAAATTTTTGTCAAAGTTTGAGGCGAACAAACAAGTACATTCAATTGTAACTACTCCTCTTACAAACACATGTATATGTATATATCTTGTATATATCTATGACAACCTATCTTTTGGGAGTTCCATTGAACTAGCTCACCTAAATGTCTTGCTAGTTTTTTATCTGTTTAGTATCGTAAATGTATTTCTTAATTAAAGAAATGGCGAATACATTGTGTACACTTATATGACTGGGTAAATGGAACTAGTATGATAATATCCCAACTCGGGCTAGAATTTGAAAAGGCCAGCAAAACCGGGGTGCTAACTTAGCACATCTAGTCCATTGCAAGGTACTTTTCTTAGCTCGTACTCGTATCTATACATGTTCTCACACCTAGAATTCTCGGAATCTCCTTTTCTGGTTAACAAAATTCTTTTGTTGGTCCTGAGCAACTTTTAAGTTATTTCATACACTTTTCACCATACTATCCATTTCTTCCAGCATTTATGGTCCCAACATTAGTTTGTACTCTAGTCCGCTCCAACAGAAGGGTGTTCTACACTTATGCCCATATAGTACTTCAAATGGACTCATCCATAGTGATGTATGATACCCATTGGTTTATCCAAACTCTACCAGATGCGAGTAATCCTCCCACCTAGAGGGTTGTCGCATCACATAGGCTCGCAACATGTCTTCGACTACTTGGTTGACTCTGGGTCTATCCATACGTTTGAGGGTGATATGCGGTATTGAAATGTAATTGATTACCCAATACCTCAAATAGAGCCTTCCAAAACGCTGATGGAAATTTCACATCTCAGTCAGAAATTATCATCGTAGGTAGGCCATCCAATTTGAAAATATTCTTCATGAAAAAATTAGCAATTTTTACCAATTTATAAGTGGATTTAATGAGTGTAAAATGGGTAGATTTGCTCAAATTATCTACAACCACCATAATAGAGTCGTTTAATTTTTTTTATCTAGGTAAACTAGTGATGAAATACATAGATATAGCCTGCCACTTCCATTCAGGAATAGGGAGTGGGTGAAGCAACCTCGTTGGTTGTTGGTGTTCTACTTTAATCTACTGGCACTCCAAACAATGCCCTAAATATTCTGCTACTTCTTTCTTTATTTTGGGCCAAAAGAATTCCTTTCTTAAGATAGAAATCATTTTCTCATACCCTGGGTGTCTGGCATAACGACTTTAATGGTATTCATCTAAAATTAGATCTTTAAGCAATTTTTGATTAGGTATATATAGCCCTTTCCTATAGGTCAACAGTTCATTTGGAGCAACCTTGTATCCCATTTTTTGCTCATGGTTGTTTACCAATTTAGCATGCTACCAAAACTTTAAGTCTTGCTTAACTGTTTCACGAATCTTGTCATAGAAAGTAGTACGTGACTCGCTAAAATAAATTTCATATAGGCAATTTACTTTTCAACTTAGGGCATCCCTTCAAATGTCTGATTTCAAAATCGAAATTGCTTAGGAGATCAGCCCATCGAGCTTTCCTAGCGTTTAAGGTGGGCTACTTGAAATGGCTTATCATACTATGATGATATGTTAATAACAGAAACCTTTTGCCCAACAAGTAGTGTAGCCACATTTTCAAGCCATGAATCATTGTCGTTAATTCCAAATCATATGCAGAGTACTTTTTCTCATATTCCTTGAGATTCCTCGACTATTAGGCTATAACCCTGCCTTTTTCTATTAATATTCCACCTACCCCTTCCTTGCTTGCATCCATACATACCACGTACTCTTTGTTAGGATTAGCAATACTTAAAATTGGGGTAGTAGTGAGTAAGTTCTTGAGCTGGTCAAATCTCCTTTGGCAGTCAGGGGTCCATTTAAAGGCTCTTCTTTCTTTTGCATAGATGTGATAGCACTACAAGAAAAGAGGTCATTGGTGAGGGTCATGCCTATGATGGACCTTTAAGATCTGTCACCAATGTCACATATGGTGATGGTCTCTAAAAAAGCATTGTTAAAAGTGTATATAGTGATGTTCCTTTAAGGTTTGTAACCAAAGCCATTTTCAGTGACACTTTTGGTGAGGATCGTTAAAGGTCGATCACTAATTGTCTCTTTGGTGACACTTTTGGTGAGGTTCATTAAAGGCCCATCAATAATTCTCTCTTTGTTGACACTTCCAGTGACGATATTCTATTGACCGTCACCAATGATCTTTCTGGTTACTTTTGATGATGGTCAATAAATGTTCGTTATCATTGATCATTCCAATGATTTTTTTATGACTCTTCATGCCTGTGACGGACCTTTAAGGTCTATCACCAATGTCGCATATAATGACGGTCCTTAAAAAATCATTGTTGTAAGTTTATATAGTGATCGTCCTTTAAGGTTTTTCACCAAAGCCATTTTCAATGACACTTTTGGTGAGGGTCGTTAAAGGCCCGTCACTAATTCTCTCTTTAGTGACACTTTTGGTGAGGGTCGTTAAAGGCCCATCACTAATTCTCTCTTTGGTGACACTTCTAGTGACGATCTTTTATTGACCCTCACCAATGCTCCTTTCGTTACTTTTGGTAACGGTCAAAAAATGTTCGTCATCATTTATCATTCCAATGAGTTTTTGATGACGCTATGTACCTGTTACTATATTTTTTGTCAAAAGATAACAATTTAAGACCATTATTGTGGAGTATTTTTCATTATGTGTCCAAGGTCATAGTTGCTATAATAGTTAGTCAATTTGTTAAGAAGTAATTATTGTGTATCATTTCCCTCAAGTCATAAGAATATAGTCTTTTTACGATTCAACACATGATTCATTTCTATTAGGTTTATTATCTAGAAAATTTCCTTTAAATAAAGGTCCACTAGTGTGCGTAGGAACTATATTATTTAATACATAATCAAGCTATGTCAATTATATTAATGAGAGAGACCTAACACTCCTCAACACTCATGGCCCACCTTAACATGGTTTGGAACTGTACACTAACATTCCTTGGCACCTCACATGTATTGGAACATCTTTGTACCTAGAACATCTTGCCATGAGTATGATTCCCAATCACATGTTGTCATGCCCTAGCATATAATGGCACTTCCTTATCATGTGTTGGCATGCCCTGTAGTCCCTAGCATGCCCTATAACACCTTGGCATAATATTACATTGACAAACATCAGCACTTGGCAAACATTGGCACTTGGCAAGTATTGCAACATATTATTAGTGTGCCTAGCATACTCCTTTTGAAAAAGATAAAGTCCCAACCTCATAACCCTATTATGTGTTCATTTCCTAGGATTTTAGCTCAGTTATTCCTTTTGTTGCCTTGAAACTCCTTGATGCATATTGGCATACTCTGGCACCCTGCACATCCTAGCATGTCTTAGCCCCTGGCATGCCTTGGCACTATTTGTCACATGTTAGCACACCCAAAAACTACGTAGCACACTCTAGCACTTATTGAAATTCCTTGATATTCCATGGCATGCCTTACTCGTGCTTAGCATACCTTGTCACTCCCTCCTTAACATGATAGCTAATACTCATTGACACTACCCGACACACCCTCATATTCATTCACTTCCATGCATTTTGACCTAGTGCTCCCTTGTGTTTTCCTAGTACTCCCTAACACTCCTCAACATCATTGGCACTCTCTGGCACACCTTAGTACTCTTCGATAAGCTCTACCACTTCATAGTATTCATCACACTCCCTAATGCACATTGGGACTTGGCACGTGTTGGAACTTGGAAAGTCTTAGCATGTTTCGCATGTGTTGAGATGAATTAGTATGCTTTGGCATGGTTGAATATTAGAGTTATTTGATATCAATTGTTAGAAACTAGATGAGAAGAAACGAAGGAAGATTTAGCACTTAGAATGCATTGAAACTTGGCACTTGGCACCTATTGGCACCTAGTGTTGGTGTGCCTAGCATGCCCCTTATGGAAAAGGTAAATTTATGACTTATTAACCCTATTATGTGCTCATCTCCTTGTATTTTAACTTTCTCCTCCCTTTTGTTTCCTTGACAGTCCCTGGCATTCATTTTCACACCCTTGTACATCTTGGCATGCCTTAGCACTTGGCATAGATTAGCTTGTTTGACATGTCTTCGTACTATCTGGCACATGTTAGCATGCCCTAGCATTCCCTAACACACCTTGGTAGTCATGACCTCAAAACTAGTATTACATTTTTCCATGACTTGGGAACCTTACATTCACTAGAACACCTTGGCACTCCCTAGTTTCCATGCCCTCCATTGTCCTCCATAATGTCTCAGGCTGATGACGAGATTGACGGAGGTAACCACATACCAAGATTTTAGTTTGGTAGCTATCCCTACCAAACCAGAGAGGGATCTCTCAATGAAATCATAGCCAAGAGGTGATTGGAATGTAAAGGATTTTAGGCTAGATACTTAGGCTGAGGCAGGTTTTGGAAATTTTGAGCTTTTGTTGGTGGATAAGGGAGAAAAACTAGGTAGCTAGGTTAGAGGATCAAAGGGTTACATCAGAAAAGATATAAAGGATCAAGGTAGCATTACTTTTGTGATAGATCTTAGGGTTTTTTAGTGTAGTGTAGTGTTTAGAAGAAGTAAAAGGTCTTAACGAGCATGAAACATGAATCCATTAAGAAAGAAATAAAGTAACACATAATGATTTTTCCATGAAAACATAGCTTTATGCAAAGAATTTCATTTATAAATTGTAAGGAAAACCATTGAAGAATTGATGAATGGAAAGAGAAGATGAATATATTTCATATAAGTTTATAATAGAGAAAAAATAACATCACAAACTTACTGCACATGAATTCCTAGATAATAGTTGCAAATTGTGTCCTTTGATTTCTAGAAAATGTCCAAGTACAAGCTACAATAGTTCTCTCCTTGGAAATCCAACCCATTTTATCACTAAGAAAATGATACATAAAGAAAAAAACAACATCTCCCCACTCTCAGGTGTTGAATCCATGACCCTAGGAACTTTTCCATGAGGTTTTCTAACCAAACCATAATGTCTAGGGAAGTTAAAATCAACTTCTACAATTAACTTTGACTCCAACCTCTCTCATAAATGAAGTAAAATTTACATTAAAACAACTTACAAATACTAACCACCCATTATTTACATTTAATTTTACCCCTAACATTAATCTACTTTACCCTTTTGACTTTTACCAAAGCCAAAATAGGAATTACAAAAAATTACACAGTGAAAATTTTACAAAAATCTCAAAAATTTCCAGGTGTGCAACGAGCTATTGGAGGCCAATTTTTAGTGCCTTTATGAATCCATATCTAAAGAATTATTTGGAAATATGAGAGAGTGTATATGTCTTTAGAGTATTTGTGCACTCAAAGTTACCCACTTTTGGTTGAGATATGGCCATTCTCCCAAGGTGTCTCCAGGTGCGTAGCGAAATGGAAAAAGAGGGGAAAAAAGGAGATTTTTGGCCTCTTTTTTGAAAATTTCTCAAAAATTGTGCCATATACCAGGAATGTGGGAAAATAGGTTTTGATAGGGGGTCATAGGCTTTCCAAAATTGCTAAATTTCCACTATTTTGAACCATGAGGAAGAAGCGCAGTGTGAGCTCGTTGCGCTCCTAGACATAAAATTACCAAAAAATTGCAAGTCTACACTAGTCTGCACCAAAACACAAATTTTTTTCCAAATCCTCCCAAACTCTGTCTAGATATGCCTAATGAGGTATGTTATGCAATCTTGGATGCATCAGAAAGAAAATCTAACTTACCCTTCTCCTCTTGACTGATTAGGGTTTCCTTGAGTTTTTCCTTCAATTGCTTGATTTTGACCTTGGCAACCTGATTCCTTGTGTAACAATGTATGGCAATTTTCTTTTGCAACTTTTTATCCCTGTTGGCATTGCCAAGGAGTTTCTCAAGGTGGAAATTGACTTTTTCAAGCCAAAAATCCATGTCCTCGTTTATCTCCATGGCAATCCTGTCTTCAAAGGTCAATTCTTCCACTGATGGCTTTTGTTATCTTTCCCTCTGAAGTGCCTTCCTAAGACTCATTGTCCTTGATATATTCCTTTCCATGTGTCCTTCATGTTGCTCACATGGTCCACCACTGCTTTGCCTTTCATCTCTTTTTTATTGGCTTTGAAATTCTCTTTCTCCATGACTAGTTGTTTGGCCTTAAGTTGGTTGTCTTCTTGCTCAATGAATTAAATGATGAATTTGGCCCTTTCCAAATTGTCCTTGAGGTCCATAATATGAGAATCCTTCTCTTTGATTAATTGGTGAAGAATTTGATGCTCATCATGTGCCTCCAAGTCAACTAGGTCAAAGTCGTGCTCAATGGGCTCCTCATCATGTAAAGAAGCCCCATGATGTGATGGCGATCCATGATTTGCTAATGTAGTAGGCTTGGCCCCCTGCTCAATTTGAGGAGAAAACACAAGGATTATGCCTCTCTAATATGTCTTGGTCACCTCAGGCCTAGGTGCCTTGGAAACCTCATCATTTTTTCTTGATGACCCGACCTCCATGAGTTGTACTAACATCATTTGGAGTTGGCTTGGTGAAGTGGTTATATGCATTTTCAAGGCTGCCTCAATGAAGGTGTCCCATGTCATGCTCTTCTTTCTCAATTGCTGGAGTACTATAACCTTTATCGGGTTATGCTAAAAGAGTTTGGGATAATGCACTTTTCCTTTCAATTGAACCCTTTCAGGAATTTTGGTTGGGCTCCTATATAAGTAGTTGGACAAATTTAGAGACTTGGCAGCTGTAAAGTGCATGAGTAGTCATTTTTGGTATTGATATAGCCTAGAAAATCTGCCCTCACATGTGAATAAATTCATGACATCCTTCATCAATGGAGCATATCTCTCCAACAAGTATCTGAATGGGAAAACATGTGAGTGAGCTCCTTTTTATTGTGATTTCAAGTAAGCTTTATACTCTTCTAGGTCTAGGTTCATGCCTTTGAACCAATTTTCATCATGGTTTGGTATGTCTATAGCTTGAGAGATGGCATCGACTGAAAATATGAAATCAGTCCCTGCAATGGTGGTCTTGTCTTCCTTCAAGGTGAGGGAAAATATACCTGTGAGATGCTCATGGTAACCTACTTCCCGCACTCTTTGACAAAACCCTAAATAGTTGACATCTTCAAAGAATTTCATGACAAATGGCGAGGAGGTGACTTCACTGCAATTATAGGGATCAAACCTTAGTATCTTTCGCCCCTTTTTGTACTTCCTCTTCTCTGATGGTGATGAGTTAGGCTCCATAATTCAAACCCTAGGTGAAAGGCAATAAAAAATAGTGAAATTTGTTGCTATGAGGGAATGAGGTGGTATGATGGACTTAGGAGTTGCCTAAATTTGTAAGGAAATTTAGGAGGGTAGGGGATGACGTTGGTGAGTAGGGGAAAATTTTATTTTGGGAAATGAGTGAGGGGAGGGGGTGGAAAAGCCCAAAACACGTGACTATTATAGAAAGAGATAGGGTAGATTAGGGTTTAGAGGAAAATGATAGAAAATAAGGGTATAAGGCTTTGGGATGGATGGAAATGGTGTATTAGTTCAAACAAAGGTGTAGGGACAAGGAATATATGGTTTAGGGAAGAAAATCATCATTTGAGGATCAAAACTATGAAAATCATGTAAACCCTAGAAAAAAAAGTATTTGATCATGTTCTTGACATATGAAGCAAAGGAGGGAATGAAAATGATTAAAACTTACTTGTTATAGAGTTTGGAGTATGAAATGAGTGAAGAGGAGATTTGAAAAATCAAATTTGGTGGTCAAACAACAATTTTGGATAACTTTGCCTCATGTAGAGCGAAGGCTTCTTGTGTGCAGTGCATTGTACAGGTGCGCAACGAAGGCTCTATATGTGGAACAAGAGCCAATTTTTGCCAGTGAAGGCTATGGAATCATTTTTCAAAGGAGAGGGAGGATCTTGATGCTACAATGGTAGACAAGTGAAAATGAGTGTGAATAAGCGCCTCCATGTGATTTTATATTTTTCTTTTGGTGTCTAAGTGATTAATGAGGTAGGATGGCCCACCTCGCGAATTCACCTTACTTTTGAGTTTTGTAGCCTTAGGACCTCTTCTTTTAAATTTAGAACCTTAGGAACATTATTACATCTAAAGACATAAATTACATTTGAAATCAAGTGTTATTGAACAAATTTACCTATTGCTACTCCTCATTTGCTATATTTATACATGAAATAACTGATTTTGTGAACTTAACACTAATGACCTAGTGATGACATTGAGCTGAATGGAGACCATGATGATGTGACTGAGGTGATAGTAATGATGTTTTCATGATGGTAGACTCAACTAAGAGATGAAAGTGACCGCATATTAAATTCTTGAGAGAGTAGAAATAGCCCTAGACACAATAACGAGTGACCAAATTCTCATTTGAAGACTCACTGAAAGGACAAAATATTTCACTTGACACCATAACAACACCTTATAAGAGCATATTTGATCACTGGTGACAAACTGAACTGACTGACACTAACAGCCTTATAGGTAACCTTACTTTTTCTGTGACTTGGGAACCCAACCAATTCATTAGAAAAATAATATTGTACCCAACCCAAAGTCTCCCTTTCTCTAAAATTTCTTTGTCCATGCCTTATGAAAACCATATGATTGCTTCATGAAAGTCCTATTTTTAAATTCTCCTAAAACACTTCATAGTTGGGACACCTGGAATTCACTAACACTCCTTGGCACACACTCTTATCTCTTCGTTTCCAAGCATTTTGACCTAGTTCTCCATTGTGTTCCCTTGACTCTCCCTAACACTCCTCACCATCCATTGACAGTATCTTCCATGTGTTAGGAAGCCTTTTCATTCCTTGGCATGCCCTGAAACTCCTTAGCTATCATTCCCTCACATCTACCCTTACTTTTTTTTAGACTTGTCCAAAACCCAACCAAGTCCTGCCCCGACTACAAAAACTTCACCAAGTTATAGTTACTACAACTAGACTATGCCTTGTTCACATAAGAATTGCCTATAACACATCTTAGGCTACTCATGTCCAATCTCAATTCATCCCACTTAACAAGTTACCAATTAAAGGCTCACATCCAACCATGGCCATAAAACAATTAAGAAACACAGTTTACATCTTGACATGCCATAGCACATGGCATGTCTAACAATCCCTTATCCCTATGTGGCATGCATTAGTATTCCCTACATTTCATGGCATGCTTTACACTCCCTAGCACACCCTTGCACTATTGAAAATGGCATTGGTATATAAATAGCATCTCAAGTACCAGTGTTGGATATAGCAACAAGGAATGAAAAAAATGGAAATGCTAAAAATAACATTGCTATAAATAGTATTTCAAGATACATTTCAATTTTAGTTAGTCCCTAAACTAAAATTGAGAAGTAAAATTCGAATTTGATCTTAGCAAACATTTGTAAAATAATTAATTAATTCATTTTGAGTTAATTAGTTGTAGAAAATCAAACATGAAGTCTATTTGAAGACATGCAACAGTTTCCCCTTTGATTGAAGAAGTTATCCCTTCATTAAAGGACATCAGGTTGAGTTGTACTTTGAGTTGTAATTAGTTAGCTCAGTTATATGAGTTAAGTCCAGTTAGATTATTTCCAACAGTTTGTGGAACTGATTGTGAGTTCAGTTAGTTAATGCATGCATGCATGTAACTGCTGCACTTCAGATAACTAAATATTCTCTCATAAATAACTCATGCATACCAGTTCAGAGAAAGACCCAGTTGAGATTAAATGAAGGGACAGTGTACTATCAATTGGAGGAATTTTTCATATATAGGGAACTCATCCATGTAGAAGGAATTATCTCCTTCAACATTGCGTAGTTAGATTAGAGGTTAGTGAGTGTGTGAGGAGGCCAATTCACACAGGTGACAACACTAGACGCCAAGGAACACTGCGCAAGGAAATAGGAGGCTTGGAGGGCAAAGGAGAAGGTTTGTGAGAAGCCTTTGAATGTCTATGAGCAGCAGTTTGATTACAGAGAGAATAGGATAGCTTGTGAGCTGATTATTTTTGTAATTTGAACATATTTCCACTTGTATGATAATACAAAGATCGAGTTTTTTAGTTGAGTCTTTCCCCATTGTATTCTTTTGTGTTCATGTGTGATTGATTTCTTGTTCTCAGTTATATGTGTTCTATTTGATCTTGCTTATATTCGATTAAGCTTCCACAAAGTTTGTTGTAGAAGTAGATCTTGTATTTTTATTTAGTATACTACATAATCTGTTGAAATACAGTGACAATTTCTACATGGTATCAGAGCTAGTTGATCTATAGAGAGATTTTTACATGGTATCAAAGTAAAGGTGATCAAAGTAGTGAACTATATAAGAAGAAGAGAATTTGAAGTAAAAAAAAAAAATGGGTTGAGACGTTTCAGAGCAGATCTTTAAATTTTTGTCCAAAATTTTCAAAAGCAAATAGCAGATCTAGATTCCTTGCGGAAAAAGACAGAAATTCAAAAAAAAATCGATTGAATTGGAGTTCAGATGAGGGAGATATCACTGATTTAAAATCAGCTCTTTTTCCAGAAAATTTCATGATGGCGAGAAATATGAAACAGATTGGTGTGCTAGCCAAGAACCTATATGCACTTGAGGTACAAGATGCATGCAAAGCCTTGAGGAGCAATGCAAAGGTTAGATACTTTGTGGTTGATAGGGAGAGTAAATTACCTCTCAATATGTAGCACTAGAAGAAGTCTCAGACAATTGTGGAGGAGCCACAACTGGAGATGCTGAGAGGAGACCGAGTAAGGGGAATTTCGAGCCAAGTGGGCAGAGGGATCACATGCATCCATACCTCCAGGTAGAAGGTGGGGTGATGTTGAGTGACACTCCCAAGAAATTTGGAATAGGGGTAGAATCATTGATGTACCCAACCTCTTTGATTAGACCTTGCTATGGGAGCCCCGACGAGGAGTAGCAAGACTGGCTAAGTGGGTAGAGGAAGATGCGTATGGAGCAACAAAGAGAGCTACCATGTAGAAATCACAAGATAGTGTAGTGCTAGTAGGCTGCAACAATGCGAGAGGCACGGGAATGTTGCACTAGTGCAGGATGGCACAAAGAGGTGTGCAACGATGTGAGATGCATGGAGTGTTGCAGTAGCTCAGAGGTCACAAAGGGAGAACTTGTCAGCGAAAGAGGGAGCTTCAACATCAGAGAGTGTTCATAGCCCAACAGGGAGGTGAATCAGAAGATTTTTTTTGTTTCTAGAGTTATTGGAGCAACAACACTTGGGATAAGTGTTGCATGCAGAACATTCCAAAGGTTCAAGATCAAGTTCGAGTTGAATGTCTTTCTTGTTAAGAGGGAGTATTGAAAATGGAAACAAGAAATGCTAAAAATAGAAATGCTATCAATAGCATCTCAGGTACCAGTGTTGGATATAGAAACAAGGAATGAAAAAATGGAAATGCTAAAAAAATATTTCTATGAATAGTATTTGGGTTACATTCCAATTTTAGTTAGTCCCTGAACTAAAATTGAGAAGTAAAATTTGAATTTGATCTTAGAAATTGTTTGTAAAATAATTAATTCATTCATCTTGAGTTAATTAGTTGTAGAAAAGCAAACATGAAGTTTATGTGAAGACATGCAACAATTTCCCCTTTTATTGAGGAAGTTATCCCTTCATTAAAGGAGATCAGGATGAGCTGTAATTAGTTAGCTGAGTTATTTGAGTTAAGTATAATTAGATTAGTTCCAATAGCTTGTGGAACTGATTGTGAGTTCAGTTAGTTAATGCACACATGCATGTAACTTTTGCACTTTAGATAACTGAATATTCTCTCATAAATAACTCATGCATATCAGTTCAGAAAAAGACCCAATTGAGATTAAAGGAAGGGACAATGTACTATCAGCTTGAGGAATTTTTTCTATATAGGAAACTCATCCATGTAGAAGGAATTATCTCCTTTAGTATTGCTCAATTAGATCAGAGGTTAGTGAGTGTGTAAAGAGGCCAATTCACAAGTGGCAGCACTAGACCCCAAGGAAAACTGCGCAAGGAAGTAGGAGGCTTGGAGGGCAGAGGAGAAGGTTTATGAGAAGCCTTTGAGTATCTATAAGTAGCAATTTGATTGCAGAGAGAGCAAGATAGCTTATGAGCTGATTCTTTTTGTAATCTGAACATATTTCCACTTCTATGACAATAAAGAGATCGGGGTTTTTAGTTGAGGCTTTCCCCAAAGTATTCTTATGTGTTCATGTGTGATTGATTTCTCGTTCTTAGTTATATGTGTTCTATTTGATCTTGCTCATATTCGATTAAGCTTCCGCAAAGTTTGTTGTAGAAGTAGATCTTGTATTTTTCTTTAGTATATTGCATAATCTATTGATCTACAGTGAGAATTTCTACAATGTTGAAAATGGTAACAAGAAATGCTAAAAATAGAAATGCTATAAATAGCATTGCTATAAATAGTATCTCTAGTACCAATGTTCTATATAGCAAAAAGGAATGAAAAAATGGAAATGCTAAAAGTAGCATTTCTATAAATAGTATTTCGGGATACATTCCAATTTTATTTAGTCCCTCAACTAAAATTGAGAAGTAAAATTCAAATTTGATCTTAGCAGTTTTTGTAAAATAATTAATTAATTCATATTGAGTTAATTAGTTGTAGAAAATCGAACATGAAGTCTATGTGAAGACATGCAATAGTTTCCCCTTTGATTGAGGAAGTTATCCCTTCATTAAAGGAGATCATGATGAGTTGTACTTTGAGTTGTAATTAGTTAGCTCATTTATCTGAGTTAAGTCCAGTTAGATTAGTTCCAACAATTTGTGGAACTAATTGTGAGTTTAGTTAGTTAATGCATGCATGCATGTAACTGTTTCACTTCAGATAACTGAATATTCTCTCATAAATAACTCAAGGATATCAGTTCAGAGAAAGACCCACTTGAGTTTAAAGGAAGGTACATTGTACTATCAGTTGGAGGAATTTTTCCTATGTATGAAACTCATCCATGTAGAAGGAATTATCTCCTTCAGGATTGCATAGTTAGATCAAAGGTTAGTGAGTGTGTGAAGAGGCCAATTCACACAGGTGGTAGCACTGGCCCCTGAGGAAAACTGCACAAGGAAATAGGAGGCTTGGACGGAAGAGGAGAAGTTTTGTGAGAAGCCTTTGACTGTCTATGAGCAGCAGTTTGATTGCAGAGAGAGCAAGATAAGTTGTGAGTTGATTCTCTTTGTAATATGAATATATTTCCACTTGTACGATAATGCAAAGATCAGGGTTTTTAGTTGAGGCTTGCCCCAGAGTATTCTTCTGTGTTCATGTGTGATTGATTTCTCGTTCTCAGTTATATGTGTTCTATTTGATCTTGCTCATATTCGATTAAGCTTCCACAAAGTTTGTTGTAGAAGTAGATCTTTTATTTTGCTTTAGTATATTGCATAATCTGTTGATCAACAGTGAGAATTTCTACATGGTATCAGAGCTAGGTGATCTATAGAGAAATTTCTACAAGAACTCTCTGACATGCTTGACACTCTAACATGCCTTGGCACTGCCTGGCATATAACCTTGTCACTCCCTCCTTAGAACACTTGGAACCCGTTCAACACTCCTTACCACACACACTTATCTCTTCATTTCCATGCATTTTGAAGTAGTTCTCCATTGTCTTTTTTTGGCACTCCCTAACATTCACTCACGCATATTGACACACCCTAGCACATGGCACATATTGGTATGTTTCCTTGGCACTCTAGCATTCCTTGGCACTACCTAACATATCTTGTCTCTCCCTCCTTACCACACATAGAACTCACTAACACTCCCTTTCACACACTCTTATTCATTCATTTCCATGTATTTGAAAATAGTGACCCCTTTTGTTTCCTTGGCACTCCATAACATTCCCTAGCATGCATTGGCACATCCTAACACCTGACACATATTGGCACATTTCCCTGGCCTCTAGTATGCCTTAACACTACCTACCATACCTTGTTACTCCCTCAACACATCTATATCTCACTAACACTTCCTGTCACAAACTCTTATTTGTTCATTTGCATGCACTAATTAGACCTAGTGATCCCTTGTGTTTCCATGGCACTCCCTAACACGTCCTAGCACATATTGACACACCCTCGAACCTGTTACATCTTGGCTGCATGTCACACTAGAAATCTAGCATGACTTAGCGCAACCGAACATACCATGTCACTCTCTCCTTAGCACACTTGCAACTCATTGCAGACCCTGTCACACACTCTTATTCATTCATTTCCATGCATTTTGACCTACTTCTCCCTTATGTTTCTCTTGCACTCCCTAACACTCCTTAACATGGCCAGGCACTCACAACTACCCTTACATTTTTTGCAACATGGGAACCCAACAAAATCCTACCTCAACTATAAAAACAACTTAACTATAACCACAACTAGACTATGCCTTTTTCATCTAAGAACTTCCTATAGCTCATCTTAGGCTACTCATGTATAATTTCAACTTATTCGAATTAACAAGTTACGAATAGAAGGCTCACATCCAACTGTGGTCATAAAATTAAAGAAATAAGCAACAAATTTTACATTTTGGCATGCCATAACATCTGGCATGCCTTATAATCCCTTGGTACTATGTAGCACGTGTTATCATCCCTTGCATTTCTTGGCATGCTTTGGCACTCCCTAGTACTGTCTGACACTTAGAACACCTCGTACTCGCTAGCTAACACTTTGATCTAGATTTAAATGGGAACACAACAAATTACAGAGGTAACCATAAATACAGAGATGCAACGGAAATAATACTTCATTTCATTACTGTAAAACACTGAAATATGCTTACAAACAGAAATGGAAATAAATCAGCTAGGGTAATGGTAGCTTATCTCTGAGAAGAGATGTGGTGGCTACATGCCTCTAAACTATGTTACAATGAGGATCGAAGGCCTATTATTGTTGAGAAACAATGGAAAACCATAAACATCCAAAAACCTAACCCTAGAAGATGAAACGCCAAACTGTGGGCCCCATTTGGGTAAATTGGTACATCAACTTCCTGAGGTCATAACTTTGGCATACGATCTCCATTTGGCGTGCACAATAACTCATTAGAAACATCTATCTGAGAAATATAACTTTGGGAAGAGAAAAAAATTGTCTGTGGACCCATATTTCTCCCAGTTTTCCCAAAAAACTTTGTTTAGGGCCTCAAAATGGCTCTAGAAGTTCAGGGCCCAAGAAAAAACTAAAAATAGTAGATTGTGCTATAATTAAGGAAACTGAAAAGCTGAAAGAAATAATGGTGGGGGTCCAAGTGGACTTGGCGGGTGGCTGCCAATATCCACGTGGATCATTCATCCCCCCTTAGGAAGCAATGGTCCCCATTGTGTTGAGTTCCTCCATGAGATGAAGAAACTTCTGCTGAACTTGGTCCCTGGTGAGTGACTTGCCCTGGTGAAGGACTTGGTCTTCTTTGACAATTCAATACAATTGGATATTCTATTGGCGAGTGTGCTTGATCTATGTGTCCATGATCCAATTAGTTGCAGCTTGTTCCATGTAATCTCGATTTAACTCTGTGGGTGTGAATTGTTGTGCAATGTTAGATGTGTTTAGTAATGGTGGAAAGTATGGCTGAAGGCAATCCACATTGATCACTAGATGCAGGCCAAGAAATGGGGGAATGTTGATCTCAAATGCATTGTCTCCCATAGCCTTGGTAATGCTGCAAGGACCATATCGAAGCGGTCTGAGCTTCTGATAGGCTCTAGTAAGGGATTCCTTCTAAAAATGTAACCAGACTTTGTCACCCACCTAAAACTTATGTGGTACCCGATGTTGATCATGTCGCTGCTTGTTCTTGGCAATTGATTTCTCCATAATGTTGTGGAACTGCTGGAGAATATGTTGGATGTGCTAAATGAAGTTGTTTTCCTTATCTTCTTCGGACTATACATGAGACGAATATGTGTGAGTAGGTAAAATGGCATGGCCACATCAATGGGACATAGTGGCTGGAATCCCAAGCCCACCTGAAAGGGGTTGTGGCCAATCGAGCTATGGAAAGCCCAATTGTAGCTATGTTGAACATAAGGGAAGCTCTCATCCCATGCGTGTGGATGATTTGAGTTGTACATGCGCAGAATGTTTACAATCATCATGTTCACAACCTCTATCTGGCCATTAGTTTGAGGATGGAAGGTTGTGGACTTAGTGAGTTTGGTGTCCAACATCGACCAAAGGCTGGACCAAAATGTACTAAGGAACCTGCTGTCCCAATCTAAGATGATACAATCTAGGATCCCAAAGTGTATCCACACTCATTCAAAGAAGCATTTAGTACTGGCTTTTGCTATGATATTCTTCTTGTGGGCTGCCATAATGGCCACCTTTGAGAACCTGTTGATGACCAAAAAAACATAGTCATTTCCATGCTTAGTAGAAGGAAGGCCTGACATGTAATCCATGGAGATGGTATGCAATGGGGTATAGAGGCCTTGCTTCTTAATGGTCAGTTTGGCAATGGCATAGGAAGTGCACGATCTAATGTACTTCCTGACATCCTATCAAGGAATCAGCCAATATAAATATTTTTGTGGTACTGCCATCATTTTCTCAAGCTCGAAATGCCCAGCGGCCCAACTGTAGTGTGCTTCCTAAATCATCTTGGCACACTTGTTTGAAGGAACACAAAGGTGACCCAGGTGGAATAACAGGGCATCTTGGAGGTGAAAACCTAGAACATGCTGACCCTCCAAGATTGTTTGGTATGTGTGGCCAAATTCTGGGTCGCTTTTGTAGAGAAGTGGCCAATTAGAAGTCTCGTGCCCACAAGGGTTGAGCATGGTGGTTAACATCATGATCGGTGGTCGAATGAGACAATCTACAACAATATTGGTGCTACCCTTCTTATACTTGATATTCAAATGGAATTGTTGCAGGTATGTGGACTACTTCTTATGGCGATCATTCTGCAATTTCCCTTGGGTCTGTATGAACTATAGGGGTTGGTGGTCTGTGTGGATGATTGTTTCCTTCCCCTAAATGTAATGCTTCCACTGTCGACAGGCCTGTACAATGGAATACATCTCTTTTTCATAAGTGGGATACTTCTAGACTGTGTCTGAAAGTATCTCACTGTGCTATGCCACTGGATACCTGTGTTGAGGAAGGACTACCCCAATATCATAGTCAAAGGAAGCTGTCTTTACCTCAAATGATTGTTCCAGGTATGGTAATGCGAGCACTAGTTCCAAGTAGAGGCGATCTTTCAACTCTGTGAATGCCTTCTGTTGAGACTTAACCCAAAATAATTTTTCTTTCACTCCTCCCTTGGTGACTTGACTCAAGGGCCAAGTGATATGAGAAAATACCAACACGAAGCTGCAGTAGAAGTTGGAAAGACCTAGAAAGCTACGGAGCTCTGTCAGATTGATTGGAGATGGCCAATCCCAAATGACTTGGATCTTGGATGGATCCACATGCACCACCTGTTCATCAATAATGTATCCCAAATACTGAATTTGGGTCATGTTGAAAGTGAATTTCTCTAAATTGGCACATAATTGGTGTTGCCACAGTGTTTGGAGAACATGTCAGATGTGGTGGAGGTGGTCTTCCCAACTCTACTGGAAGATTAGGATGTCATCCAAGTGTACCACTACAAATGAATTGGTGAATGGCTGCAAGATGTCATCCATTAGCCTCATGAAGGTTGCAGGAGCATTTGTCAATCTGAAAGGCATAACCAACCATTCGAAAAGGCCCTCCTTGGCTTGGAAGGTAGTCTTCCACACATTAGAGGGTTCAATTGGTACCTGGTGATATCTTGACTTCAAATCGATCTTACTGAAATATTTTTCCCCCTTAAGTTGGTCCAGGAGGTCATGAATCCATGGGATCGAGTACCTATTACAGATAGTGATCTTTTTCAGCACCCGATAGCCAATATAGAGTCTCCAAGTCCCATCCTTCTTCTGTACCAACACGATCAAGCTTCCACAAGGTGATGAACTCAGATGGATGTGACATTTCTGCAATAGCTCCTAAATCTGCCTCTCGATTTCATCATTCTCCAGAATAGAGCGATGATAGATTGGTCCATTGGGTAGCGACACACCTAGGGTCAGATTGATAGAGTGCTTGACCTAACAGTGCAGAGGAACCCCTGTAGGGGATGTGAAGATCTCCTCGTACTCCTCCATGACCTTCTCCATCTGTAGTTGTCATAGGGAGGGGCGCTATCTGGAGGTCGTGGCCACCATTTTCTTCCTTCGTTTAGGGTGTGTAATTAGGAAAAAAAAATTACTAGTTTTGGAAATGAGTTTACTACACTTTTTTTGCAGTAACCAAAGAGATGGCGGTAGGTAGTGCTACATTGGGTATCCTATACAACTTATTTCCCAATGTAACAATAACGACACGGGGCCTTGATTCATACATAGCATGTTGCTTCCACAAGTATGGTTGTCCTAGTAATACATAACAAACATCAAGGGAGCAACGTCACACAATACCTCATTCATGAAGAGCTTGATGTCATATGGAAGGCAACACTGTTGACTTACATGAAGATCCCGTCCTTGGTGAAGTCACCTAATGGTGTACGGTTGTGGATTTGTTGTGGTCAGTAAGCCCAACCACTTCATGACCTCTTCCGAAATGAGTTTCTTTTGGCTCCCATTGTCGACAATGAAGTGTAGCAGGGATCCCTTTACCCACATCTAGGAGTGGAAGAGACTCTCCTCCTCCTCTAGATCTTTAGGTTCCTCCTTTTAGATATTCATGGTGGAAATGGTGGCATTGGGTTCCACATCGATAATTTTCTTCCATTTGTCATTCCCCTTCTCGGGTTTTGACTCAGAGTCAGAACATGCATCTGATTTTGAAACCCTTAGATCTATCACCAGTGACTGCCTATCCTGACACTCACTTGTGTTGTAAGTGGAGCTCTTATAGGATCCACACCACTTTCCCTTGTCCTTCTTCAGCTTCATGGCATTTTTCCTTGCTTGTAGCTTTGGTAGGTTGTCTTAGGCCACCCTGCCTTGGATTTGTCTTTTGTTCTATGGCTTGTGGGCACCTTTCCCTTGCTTCAGATTCACTGATCCAAAGTCTTACTTCTTCTTTTTAAAAATTTTCTTGACCTTGACGGCATATCAGTATGTCGTGCCGAGCGAGGAGATGCTTAGGAATTCTATTTCTTCCTATATGTAGCTGTGCAGGCAATCATGATATTTGAGTATGAAATGCTACATCGAATCCTTGACACCCAACTTTATGTGAAGGGTATGGAAAATATCGGTAAACTCTGGCACGTCTTGGTCCCTTCCCTGCCATAGCATGGTCCACTTTATGTATTGATCCTCATAGCTTCTGACACAGTAGTACTGCTCCTTTATGGTAGTCTGGAATGAATTCCAAGTGGGTGTAACTGAAAGTAGTGAAACCGTACTTTCATCCTTCTGCTCGCAGTAGGTTTCCCACAAGTCCTCGATGTGGGGGGTTGGTTTGAGAAGAGCGAAAAGAATCTTTCCCTGACTCGAAAAATCATGAAGAAAAAAATACGCTTCTAGCATATTTAACCATTTACTTACAATATCTGATTCTATTTGACCTTCGAATATGGGTATTTCAAAAATTAACTTGTACCTTAAGGGGTGTCGCATTTCCAGAGTAGCGATTGGAATTCGATGCATCGCCTCTGGGTAGCCGTTAAAGGATCTAGGCAAAGTTATCCATCATCATGTTCCTTTGCCTCTCGAGGGCTTCTTTGAGAAATATTTTGATAGGATCTCCTGCCCCCTCATCTTTCTTTACATTTGTCATGGGAGGCCATTGGGATTTGCGACGCTAGTCTTGCAAAGGTTTGACTAGTTCAAGCCCTAACTCCTTATATCTCGACCTCATTGGGGACATGGAAAAAAACATAGAAAAATCAGACTTCTTTGATACCACTGATCTAGATTTAAATGGGAACGCAACAAATTATAGAGATAACCATGAATATAGAGATGCAATGGAAATAATACTTCATTTCATTACTGTAAAATATTGAAATATGCTTACAAACAGAAATGGAAATAAACCTACTAGGGAGATGGTAACTTATCTCTAAGAAGAGATGTGGTAGCTACATGCCTCTAAACTATGTTACAGTGGGCCCTGATTGGCTATATTGGTACATCAACTTCCTGGGGTCATAAATTTGGCATATGATCTCCATTTGACAAGCACAATATCTCATTAGAAAGATCTATCTGAGAAATACAACATTTTAAAGAGAAACATCATTCCATGCACCCATGTTGCTCTCAGTTTTCCCAAGAAACATCATTGAGGGCCTCAAAATAGCTCTAGAAGTTCACGGCCCGAAAAAATGCTAAAAATAGTAAACTATGCTACAATTAAGGAAACTGAAAACATGAAAGAAAAAATGGAAAAGGTCCAAGTGGAATTAGTGGGTGGCCTCCGATATCCACCTGTATCACACTCTCTTTCACACTCTTATTCATTTTTTTCCATGCATTTGAAACTACTTCTCCCTTGTGTTTCCCTAGAACATGGCCCTAACACTCCCTAGCATGTGTTGGCGCCACACCCTGGTGCCTGGAACTTCTTGGCATCCCTAAAATTCCTTAGAACTTTCTGGCATATGATATTACTTCCTGGCATTCCCTAAAACATCTTGGCACTCCCTAGCTGTCATGCCCTCATAGACAGCCTTACTTTTTTGACAAAACAACGTTTTGCCCAACTCAAATTCTCCCTTTTTCTAAAACTACCTTGTACACACCTTATCAAAACCATAGGCTTTCCTCCTGCAAGTCCTATTCTGAACTTATCCTAACACACTTTGTCCTTGGGGCACTTGGAATTTATTGACACTCCTTGGTACATTGCACCCTTATTTGTTCATTTCCAAGCATTTTCACCTAGTTCTCCCTTGTGATGCCTTGGCGCTGGCTAGTATACCTTTTCACTCCCTCCTTAGCACACCTAGAACTCACTAACAATTCATTTCCATCAATTTGATATGAGTAACTGCTTGTGTTTCCCTGGCACTTGGCCCTCACACTCCCTAGCATGCATGGATAAACTATTTAAAAATTTGCCCATATCCCACTATCTAGGGTTTTGGTTTTGACTAACTAAAGACATGATAACTAAATAGATAATCATGGGATATGATAGAAAAATCCTCAAACTTTATTATAAAATATATTTGAGGTAAACCATGCCAAGTTGGAGGTCCACCAAGTCGAATTTCAAAATGTTTTAGAACCCTGTCAACAATTTTGGCCTAGCGAAATTGTGAAAAATGGGTCTCAAAGTGCCACTTGTAACTCCAAGATAGTAAGTTCTATGTAAAAAATGAGAGAATTTTGTTTTGGGGTATGTTATGAACAAAAACCTTCTCTTTCTTTCAAAAATACTTTCCCATTTGTTCATAATTGAAGCTTGAAGTTGGTCACACAGAAACACAACAAATCCTTGCAGAAGTGCAACAAATAGTTGACTTGAAATTTTGATTACTTGAGTGAGGTTTTGGGTGTTGCTGAAGACCTAGTAGCATTCAATTATTTTATGATACTATGATACAGGAAATTATTATGACACTATGACAAACAAGTCTGCAAATCTATGTGGCTATATGATGCTTCTCTATGGTTCATAACACATATGAAGTATTATATCATTGTGGAATGAAAAATATCAACCATATATATTTTTTAGAATTACAAATGTTTCCAAGGAGATCTACATAAATATGGCATCCTAACAGATTCAAGGAATCTATGGCATCCAAGGCAGCCAATTTTTCTAAAGATGACAGATAGGCAAATAAGATAATGGTCTGAACTAATAAAAAGGGATAAAGGAATACAACTTGTTGGTTAATATTTGTAAGGACTGACACTTATGGAGTCACAACCTGGTCTAGGCATTAATAAGACTTGATTATTGCATGCATATTTCCATTATCATTAGCGATGGTGACATTATGCCTTGGCTTTAGATTCTAAAGATTATAAGACCAAACCCAGATTCTAAGATTCTAAGACCAAACCTAGATTCTCACGTTCCATGGAAATTCAACATATTCCTTGTTCACCTAAGAACTACATGTAACTTATATTTGGCTACTCATGTACAATGTAAACTCATCCCACTTAACAAGTTACCAAGACAAGGCTCATCACATCCAACCATGGCCATAAAACAACTAAGCAACACAATTTACATCTTGACATGTCTTAGAATTCCTTAGCACTATGTGGCATGTTTTAGCATCCCTTACATTCCTTGGCACGATTTGACACTCCCTAACACATCCTAGCACTTCGTGACGTTCCTTTTTAGTTTAGAATACCTTCGCACTACCTAGCATATAACCTTGTCACTCCCTCCTTAACACACCTAGAACTCATTTACACTCCTTGTCATAGACTTATATTTGTTGATTTCGATGTTTTGACCTGGTGCTTCCTTCTGTTTCCCTGACAATCCCTAGCATGCATTGGCACACCCTAGCACCCGACACATCTTGGCATGGTGGCCTAGCACTCTAGAATTCCTTGGCACTACCCAACATAACTTGTCACTCTCTCCTTAGCACACTTGGAGCTTCTCAACACTCCCGGTCACAAACTCTTATTCATTCATTTCCATGCATTTTGACCTTGTGCTTCCTTGTGTTTTCCTAACACTCCTTAGAACATGTTGGTACAACCTAGCACCTAGGATATCTTGGCATGTTGCCCTGCCCTTTAGCATGCCTTAACACTACCTAGCATACCTCATCACTCCCTCCTTAACACACATTGAACTCACTAACACGTCCAATCAAAAAATCTTATAATCTGTTCATTTCCATGCATTTTGAGGTATTTCTCCCTTGTGTTTCCCTCCCAACTAACACTTCCTTGCATGCATGGACACATCTTAGTCACATGCCACCCTAATACTCTAGTATTCCTTAGCACTTCCAAGCATGCCTTGTCACTCCTCCTTAGCACACTCAGAACTCATTGACACTCCCTGTCACACACTCTTATTCATTCATTCCCATGCATTATGACTTAGTTCTCCGTTGTGTTTCCCTAACACTCCTTAACACTCCTTGGCACACATTGGTACACCTTGACAATTGGCACACATCGGCACACCCTGACACTTGGCACATTTCGACATGCTTTTCTAGCACTCTATCATGCCTTCACACTACCTAACATACCTTGTCACTCCCTCCTTACCACACTCATAACTTGCTAACACTCCCTGTCACACACTCTTATTCATTCATTTCCATGCAATTGAAACTAGTCCTCCCTTGTGTTTTCGTGGCACTACTTAGCATGCATTGGCGCCACACCCTAACACCTAGCACTCATGGCATGCCTTAGCACTTGGTATGTCTTTGCGTGCCTAACATGCCTTGGAACTTTCTAACATGTGTTAGCACTTCTTGACATTCCTTGCACACCTTAACACTCCCTATTTGGCATGCCCTCATAGATAGCCTTACCTTTTTTGCGACTTGGGAACCTAACCAAGTCATTGAAAAAAAAGTGTTTTCCCTAGCCCAAATCTAAAATTTATTTTTCCATCCCCTTATCATAATCATAGGCTTACCTCTTGCAAGTCCTATTATGAAATTCTCCTAACACACTTTGTCCTTGGGACACCTGGAATTCACTGACACTCCCTAGAAGACATTCTTATTCATTCGTTTCCATGTACTTTGACCTAGTTCTCCCTTCTGATGCCTTGACACTCCCAACACTACTCAACATGCAATGACGCAGTCTAGCATATGTTAGCATGCATTTTCATTCCTTGGCACGTCCTCACACTCCTTAGATATCATGCCCTCATAACTACCCCTTTTTTTAAGACTTGGGAACCAACCAAGTCCTACCTCGACTACAACATCTTGACCAAGTTACAATTACTACAACTATCCTATGCCTTGTTCATCTAATAATGGCCTATAACTCATCTTAGGCTACTAATGTCAATCGTAAGTCATCCCAATTAACAAGTTACCAAGTCAAGGCTCATGTCCAACCATGGCCATAAAACAACTAAGCAACATAGTTTACATTTTGACATGCCATAACATCTAGCATGTGGCACATCTAACAATCCCTTAGCACTATGTGGCATGTGTTGGCATCCCCTATATTCCTTGGCATGATTTAGCACTCCCTAGCACACTATACTACTCCTTGACATGCCCTAGGAGTCTTGCATGCCTTGGCACTGCTTAACATATAACTTTGTCACTACCTCCTTGGCACATTTGAAACTTGTTGATACTCTCTATTACACACTCTTATTCGTTCATTTCCACACATTTTGAACTAGTTCTCCCTTGTGTTTCCATCACACTCCCTAACACTCCCTCACACACATTGGCACACCTTGGAACTTGAGACATTTTGTCATGTCTCCCTAGTACTCTAGAATTCCTTGACGCTACCTAGCATACCTTGTCACTCCCTCCATTGTACACCTAGAACTCACTGATACTCCTTGTCACACACTCTTATTCATTCATTTCCATGGATTTGAAACTATTGCTTCCTTTTGTTTCCCTAGCACTCCATAACACTCTTTGGCATGCATTGGCACACCTTAGTACTGACACATATTGGCATGTTATCCTAGCCTCTAACATGCCTTAACACTGCATAACATACCTTATCAATACCTCCTTTGCATAGTTTATCACTCCCTAGACATTGTACCACTCCTTGACATGCCCCAGCACTCTTGCATGTCTTGGCACTGCCTAACATATAACTTTGTCAATCCCTCCTTAGCACACTTGGAACTTAATGACACTCCCTATCACACACTCTTATTTTTTCATTTCCATGCGTTTTGAACTAGTTCTCCCTTGTGTTTCCATCGTACTCCCTGGCACGCATTGACACACCTTGGCACTTGGGACATCTTGGCATGCCACCCTAGCACTCTAGCATTCCTTAGCACTACCTAGCACATCTTATCGTGCCTCCTTATCACACTTAGAAATTGTCAACACTCCTTGTCACACACTCTTATTTGTTCATTTCCATGCATTTTTACCTAGTGATCCCTTGTGTTTTCGTAGAACTCCCCAACACTGTGTGGCACACATTGGCACACCCTACCACCTAACACATCTTGGAATGTTGTCTCGGTAATCTAACATTCATTGGAAATACCTAGCATACCTTTTCTCGCCCTCCTTAGCATACCTAAAACTCATTAACGGTCCTTGTCACACACTCTTATTCATTCATTTCCATGCATTTGAAACTAATGCTCTCTTGTGTTTCCTTGGCACTCATTAACACTCCCTGGCATGCATTGGCACACCCTGGCACTTGGCACATCTTAGCATGCCTAAAAATCCTTGTAACTATTTAGAATGTATTAGCACTTCCTGGAATTCCCTGACACACCTTGCCACTCTCTAGTTATCATGCCCTCATAGATAGACTTACATTTTTTGCAACTTGTGAACCCAACCAAGTCATTGGAAAAATAATTTTGTGCCCAACACAAAGTCTCCCTTTATCTAAAAATTCTTTGTCCAACCCCTCATCATAACTATAGGCATGCCTCCTACAAATCCTATTTAGAACTTCTCTTAACACACTTCTTCCTTGGCACACTTAGAATTATCTAACACTCTTTGGCACACATTCTTATTCATTCATTTCCATTCATTTTTACCTAGTTCTCCCTTGTGATGCACTGACGCTCCCTAATACTCCTTGGCATGCACTAACATTGTTTGGCATTTTTTTTCATGCATTTTTCATATCTTGGCATGCCTTGGAAGTCATTAACTGTCATGCCCTAACAAGTATCCTTACTTTTTTTGTGATTTGGGAATCCAACCAAGTTCTGGCTTGCCTATAACAACTTGACCAAGTTACAAATACTACAACTAGACTATGCCTCGTCACCTAAGAACTTTCTATAACTCATCTTAGGCTACTCATGTCCAATCTCAACTCATGCCACTTAATAGGTTACCAAGATAAGGCTCGCGTCCAACCATGGCCATAAAACAACTAAGTAACATAGTTTACAGCTTGACATGCCATAGCATCTAACATGCCTTAGGATCCCTTGGCACTATGTGGCACATGTACTTAGCATCCCCTGCATTCCTTGGTCTACTTTGACACTCCTAGCATACCCTAACACTCCCCGACACGGATTAACACTCTAGAATGCCATAACACTTCCTAGCATAGAAATGGAACATTAACATAGCCAAACAAAGCCTATAAGTAACATTTCTTTTCCATTTTTCCCAAGAGCTAATAAAATAACTTTTTTTTCCTCAATCACCTCTTCCTAATTTCACCTTATACCTTTCCCAACCCATTTCCAAGAATAATTAACATCCCTACATAAGCCTTGGGAAAATTTAGGGTCAGTGTTAAAAGCATTCAAGCACCTAAAGTCATTTTCTAGGTTACACCCTACTCCCTCAGTCATTAAACCCTAATTTAACTCATATACCATATTTCAAAGATTTTAGACAATTATTTACCATTATTGTATGTTGGCTCTATGCTAAACCCATGCTTAATGAAATGTTTCTCAATATGGCCTATTGGTGTCTAATGTTCTAATGTATTCCATCATATTGGGGCAAGAAGGTCTCAATTAGACACATAATAATTTCCATTAATAAAGTGAAACATGTTAAACATTTTCATGTGGATCACATTCGTTATGATATTATTAGCATCCATTTAAACCACTATAACTAATATCATTGAAATGAATAAAAAGAAAGCACGGATCACACAAATATATTACAAATACAAACACATAAGTAGAATAATAATCCATTATACTAATAATATGCATGATATTATGCAACTCTAATGTAGGATGAACACCAAAAGCCAATAACAAATGTAATCTCTCTTACAACTTCTCCCTCATATTTAATATATTTAAATAACTTACCAAACTTGCATATATAAAAAAGTAAAATAACTTAAAAAAACTCAAAATTATAATATAAAATCTACCAACTATAAAACACTCAACACACAAATAACATACAAAAAAATATATATTTTTCTTTTAACTATAAAACACTTAACATTCAAATAACATACAAAAAAGATCTATTTTTCTTTATAAAGAAATACACAAGTGCACATAACTCCTTAACCTTATGTACTTAGCTTTCCATAGATCAACATATTCAGCCTTCCACCTATTTAATTCCTTCTACCCATTTATATTTTCTTCAAAGTCACCCCTAAGTTGCTTCTATGCTTCATGCTTTTATGACCAATTTTAAAAGCCGTCTTGAAAAACACACACATTTCATAGCAAAATCTAATTTATTTTCAAATATCAATTTTTTTCATTTCTTGGGCATTGTAGTGTTGTCCAGGGTAGGAGGAGAAATGGTGCGACCACACCAGGGTAGGAGGAGAAAGAGAGCGGCAATGTTGTGGCAGCTCTAATCCAGTACATTTGGTTTGGTTTGCCCAAGGCACCAATTTCTAGTTGGTGCATGATTCTTTAATAAAAACAATCTTTAACACACACACATATATATATACTTGAAAATACAATAGGATAAAACATGTTCCTCCTTACCAAATGAATCATTGCTACAAAATTTCACCCCGAGCCTTAGGCTTCCCTTCGATTAGAGATCAAAACCATTTTAAATTATAATTCCTTAGGATATCAAAGCAATGTCCTACTAGTTATGTATATAAAATCTCCTTTACTTTTTATTTATGCCTAGTCTTGTCTACTAAAATTTTCCCCATAGAATTTTCTTGGGCTACAGCTAATTAAACCAATTTCCTGACAAAAAGGTAGCCAAACTACTCATGTGTTGGCTACCATTATATTTTCAAATAAATAATATTTTATTCACCAATATTTACATTTCTCACTAAGAATATTCAATGTTAATCTTCTCCCCCAACTAGTAATTTGATTTAAATATTTAAAACAACGTAAATCATAAAACCAGATAATACAAGTAATTTTCTTAGTGGATCTACATTTTCCGTCCCCTTGAATGAACATTTTCCTTGGTGTTTTGCTTTGTAATCACCAATTCTGGAAAGGTGAAGGAAAGTCTTCTCACATTTCTCTTTTTTCCTTCCATCCCCCTCATGGCCTCCTTAGCAACAAAATGCTTCCATTGCACTTTAACTTGGTAAATGGATCAATTTCACAATAATGTTCACTCTTGTCTAAAATTCACATTCAAGTCAAGCATTTCCTCATTCGTGCTAAGAAGGCGTTGTCAATTTTAATTTTGATATTGTAATATTGGAATGGTATCCAAATCTATCTAACGTCATTCTGTGACAAGCATTGTGGACATAAGACAATCAATGTGTCACTCATTGTTGCAATGTTATACTACATTTCAATTTATTGAATGTCACATTGCGACATTTCAAAATTAGGGTTTAATATCAGAGTTTATAATAGTGGCTTTAATATTGGGTTTATAATATTAGGTTTAATATGAGGGTTTATAGTCAAGTCCCACAACCACAATTGGTTGAGGATGGGCATCGTTAGTAAGGAGACCTAAGATAAAACCTCAAGAGGGTGGCTGTGTCTGTGATAATAGTGGAGACATGTTAAAAAATTCTAGTCAACTTAGGGCTGGTGTGGCCGAGACCCAATGCAATCCCCAAGTGAATTTGATGGATTAGATGCCTCTGGATCACGGTTTCTCAAGCCACAAGTCAAGCTTGAAGGATAACAAACAACCTTAACGTTATAAATCTTATTATTAGGGTTTAATATTAGGCTTTAGCATATTTTATTTAATAGTAATGTTTAATATTGGATTTAAAATATTGCATTTAGTATTACTATTTGTAATATTGAATTTAATATCAAGGTTTAATATTGGGATTAATATTAAAGTCTATAATATTCAAACTACAATATTAGGTTTTATAACATTAGGGATTATAATCTTTGGTTTAATATTGAGGTTTAATATTGTGATATTGGAATGGTACAAAAATATATTTAATATCGCATTTTGACAAGCATTGTTGCAAAGTGACAATCAATCTCACAACCATTTTCACAATGTTACATTACATTGCAATTGACTTAATGCCACATTATGACATTACAAAAACTAAGGTCTTAATATTAGGGTTTATAATATTGCATTTAATATTAAGGTTTAATATTTGGCTTACTAGAGTTTATAAGATTGTGTTTAATATTATTGTTTATGATTTTAGATCTAATATTGAGATTTAGTATAAGGGTTTATAATATTGGGTTTATTATTATGGTTTATAATATTTAGTTTAATGTTAGAGTTTATAATATTCGGTTTAATATTAGGAATTAATATTGTGATGTTGGAATGGTATGGTACAATGTATCGAATATCATGTTATGACAAACATTGTTGCTAAGTGATAATCAATCTAACAGTCATTGTCATTACATTACAATTTTTTCGATATTAAATTTTAAGTTGAGTTTTACAATAGGGTTTATAATATTGAGTTTAAAATTGTGTTTATATTATTAGTTTTATAATATTTGGTTTCATATTAGGGTTTATAGTATTGAATATAATATTGGATTTAATAGTAGGGTTGAATGTTGGTTTTAATGTAGGATTTCAATTTTATCTTTAATTAATTCACTTAGTAGAATACTTAACTTATCCTTACTTATATTAAAACCCAATACAAAAATTCAATATTAAAACTAACATGAATACTAAATACTACAAACTTCATACTTATATTATAATTATATACTATTTAATATAAATAGTATAATATTAATATTAATTATTATAATTTAAGAATTATACTAAAATCTGATAATAAATAGCTATGAATAAAATATCAATCAATTATATATTATAATTAACATTAATTAGCATTATAATTATTATATTATATTATAATTAAAATTTATAATTAGTTAATAATTATAATATAATATATTAATCTTAGGATTTAATATATTAAACTTAGGGTGTGTAATCTTCTGACCTTGTAACATCACTCTGTTTTAAGGTAGAACAATGTCCAAATTTTCCTAGGAAATTCTACAATGATTTTCTTTTATAATCTAAAACATGTCCTAACTGTCGAAGTCATCATTCCATAAAATCTTTCCTAAAATTACCTAGTCATATTCATTACTATTTCAATGTAATTAATATACAATGACTCCAATGTGTAACCATGGAAATGTTTTCCAAGTACTACTACAACAACACCTTAGCCTTGGCATTGCTATGCTAAATGGTATTATGATATAGTTTTGGTGTATCACACTTCAACTTTTCATTTCCTATGCATGGTCCTTTTATAATATTCTTTACCACTAAGCTTGTGTTCATCTTTATTCTTACACCGATGAGAGCACAATGGACCTTATATATATATATATATATATAAATATATATAATATATATATATATAATATATATATAATATATATATATATATAATATATATATAAACCTTGGTTATATGGAGCTTTATATATGTATGACATATATTTTATAGGAACCACCTAACACTTGACATTTCAACCTTCACAATATATACATATATCTCTTATGTCACTAATTTAATTTTGATGCCATATACTCGTGATAAGAGTACATGTAAACAAAAGGTTTATATAAAAGACCTTTTAATTGCCATCATCGAGAAGTTGTCATTTGGTACATTGGTAGGTTTCTATTATTTGTGCTATATGGTACACATCTACACTCTAGAGCTACCAACTCAACAAGGGTCACATGAAAACGAGACATGGTTTGGGTTCCAAATAGTTATCACATTGAGTGGTTTAGATTGAACCTTTGTTAATCAATAGTGGAGATCGCTCATGTGAGTTCTATTGGGATTTAAGCTTGGATGGACAAACTAGAAAATCCTCTCAGTTTTCCTGGAACTTAAGAGATACAGATCAAGGATCTATCAAGCTATGGTCTAATTAATTCAACAATGTAAGAAAGAGGTCGTTATTGACAAAGAAATGATAAGATATTACCTTATGATCGTTTTATGTAGATCAATTAGAGCATTTAGTGTGGATGAGAAGTTCTCCCAACCAACTCCTAAAATGGATCCTGCATACAAAAGTAGGCAAACATAACCTTTACAACATATAAATATTGATCAATTAAGGCATTAATCAATGGAAAACAACATACATTATTGAGCATGTAAATGATATACCATGTTCCAAGTCATTATTAAACGAACACAACATACATGAGAAAATGACAATGACATGGAAGGAACAACTATATATATATATAATATATATATATATATTAGTATAATATATATATATATATAATAATATATATATATAATACGGTATATTCAAAAGATGAAGGAAAGTTACAACCATAGATAGTTTCTGCATGACCTCCTCCAAGTCCTAGTCCTTCAACCTCTCTTTCTCAAACAATATCTTCACAACATAATAGTGCATGAATTCTTATCCTGGTTCCAATGGTCTAGCCTCCAATATATAGGAAATGGGAGCTCAATAAATCTATCAATTCCTTCACCAACTCACTTTGAGAAAAAGCCAAAGGATGGAATATGTTTCCACCTACTTCACTGCTTTCTCATGATTCGGTAGTCTTTGTTGGGATATCTAACATCAATAGATGAGCTTGGGGTGACATTTCCCATCCTTTTAGAGTCAACTTTGAGTATAAATAGAGGCACAATGAGTTAACATGTGATTTTTTCTCATGGGCCTATGAAATTCAAGTAACACGGTCCACAGTGAGATACAAAGTGTTATTTTTTAGGGTAATGTGGGATACTAGACTATGGCATGTGTTACCATTCTTTGTGGAGGTTTTGTAGGTGTGTTATAACTTAAAATAGATCTGAATCATGGTTGTATCTCAACCAAATGTCTTATCTTCTCCTCTAAGCTGAGTAGGAGCTATTTTTCTTATACAATAGTTTCCCCCTAATGTGTGAGTTCATAATATTAGTTGATGGAAAAAACTTTTCATAATCGTTGAAGAGAGAGAGTTTCAGAGTTTCCAAATGTAAGGAGGTGTGAAAACAACACACATATGTCATATATATATAATAATCATGTCTTGAGATAGGAATTCTCATTCTCAGTAGCTAAACCAGAAGGATTTTTGATGGATCTATGACAAATAATCCACTAATAAGCTCAATGTAGATAGATCTCATAAGGTAATCAATCTGATAAGTTATCTTTAAAGAATAGTAGTTGAAACTTGGGAGAGGAAACAAGGTTGAGTGACGCAAACCTTTACCCAAGGACTTCATCACCATCACATAAGAGAATAATTCTAAACATGTAAATAAATGAATTGATTCCAGATTCCAATATTGGATTCCAACTCCTTACCTAAGTAAGGTCGCGACATGCCTCGGGTGAGATGCATTATTCCTCATGAATAAGGTGAGAATCTTGGTGTTACACTAGACTACGATAAAGCTTTTATTGGCCCCTGTCTTTGAACCTGATGCAAGAGAATGAGGCTTGAAGACAAAAGACTTTGAATTTTATTCCAAAAATACAAAAAAAAATTACAAGCAAAGCAGTGGGATCCCTTAGTTGTCACTTTACAAAGCTTTCTAGATAGGATTTGAGCTAGAATTAAGGAATTTGGATTATCTTGTAATTAATTCAAGTGCTTAGGCATAGTTGAGATTCTCGAGGAGAATATCATGCAGATTAGATAGGATTAATCAGTTTCGATCCATTGATTTAGGATCTGGTTGTCGTATGTACAAGTATTTATGTATGTTTTGAATTCATGTAATGGGATTTTTGGCTGTGGAGGATTAGACTCTAAAAATTTGAAATATCTCTGTGTCTCTAGTATTTTTTGCATGAATGGTGAATCCCAGAGGTTTTAATTTCCTTCGAATATTTCTGAATTCAGTTGATTCCTAGTTTGGGCCCTCTAAAACTAGATTTTATATAATCTTGTGTTATCACGTTTAGGTCTTCATTCACTATGTATTGAGTTAATTCGAATGTTTTTCAAAACCATAGAGTTTAGTTAGCGACATCCTGAATATAACTTAGAGACAGATTAAACTTGGCGGAAGTGCTAAAACCTTGGAGGAACGAAGAAAACACTGACAAAATTCATGACAACCTTAGGCAAAGATTTGAACCATCTAATCGATAGGAAACAGATCTAACGGTGATTGTGTGCTAGAAAACATGGAAGTTAATTCCAAAAACAGATGTGATAAATTATAAAATTGACTTAATACCTTAGTTAATCATGACCGTTCGTTTGAAGGAGTCAGATCTGACTATGATCGTGTCGAAAAATGCACAGGAACTAATATAAAATTCGGACACGATATTTTATCGACTGTGGTTTAATCTAGTTGAATTCTGGATCGATCACAATCGTTCATTAAGAAGGGAAAAGATCCAACAGATATCACTTTGGAATATTCATGTGGGTTAACTTCAATTTCGGACCCGAGAAGGCTATCAACTACAACTTCACTTACTTTTGGTTCTGTGGGAAAAGTGAAGGTTTGTCATATTATTGGTAAATTTAACAGTTCTATTGTTTTAAAAGAATATCTAAAATTATAGGTTGATGACTGATATTCCAAATGAAACCCGAGAAGAGGTCCTGCCTGAACTTGAAGAGATCGTTTCTAATTTTGAACAATTATCTTTAATGCCTGCAACCAACCCACCATTAGTGGTATCAGAGCATATTATTGACACTGATCAGGATCTCAAATATCAGAGAAAGAAATCCAACATGGCTTTTAGAGTTGGAGGAATACGTGGTGGTGGTCGAAGAAGAGGAAGACCAGTTGCAAATGTTGAAGTCATGGAAGCTATGCAATAGATGCAAGCTAGATTAGAAGTAGTGGAAATGGGAAATCAAGGAGATGCAGGTGATGGAGATGTCAGTGAACCTGAATTTGAAGCTTCAAAAGAAGAGGAAGCTAGAGAATTTAGTCCTGAAATGAGATGCTTTAAATCAGTGTTAGGATCCACATCTAAACCTATACTTGAGGGAACATTTTATAGAGGAGGTTTAAACCCTAATGAGTTGATAGACTGGATTAATGACATGGAAAAATTCTTTGATTATGAAGAAATGGAAGAAGGAAAGAGAGTGAAATTTTTGTCACAAAATTGAAAGGACATGAAACACTTTCGTGGGATGGAGTGCAGGCAGAAATAAAAAGACTTGGTAAGCAACCAACAAAAAATTGGAACATGATGGTGGCAAAGTTTAGAGGTAAGTTTTTGCCAAGTGATTATCAACTTTCATT
Organism: Pinus taeda; assembly: GCA_000404065.3. NCBI lineage: Eukaryota > Viridiplantae > Streptophyta > Pinopsida > Pinales > Pinaceae > Pinus > Pinus taeda. The sequence continues at coordinate 60,907 of APFE030410927.1, read as the reverse complement.
ATATAGATAGATGCAAAATCTTAGATAGAGGTCTTTGACAATGAAAGAATACACAGAGGGATTTTACAAAGTGAGCATAAGAGCTAGACAAATTCAAGATACAGATGAGAAGGCTGCAAGATATATAAATGGTCTCAGAATGGATATCCAAGATGAGATAAGTTTGTTGTCTCCTAAAACAGTAGAAGAGGCTTACCAGATGCTATTTAAAGCTGAAGAAAAACTCATGAGGAAGAAATCTGCCAGAAATAGAGGTACTTTTTGGGGTAGAGGAAGTCAACGTGGTAGAGGTAGATCTACAACACCTAGAGATGGAGCTAGGAATAGTTCGAGTCAACATACACCCACAGAAGGTGATGCAAGTGGCAGAAGGAGATTTTCCAAAGGAATAGGAGGTAGAGCTAGAGGAAGAGAAATCAGATGTTACATATGTAACAAGTTGGGACACAGGGCCTATGAGTTCCCAGAAAACACAAGAACAAATCAGAGAAATGTAATTGTTTCTCAGAATAAAGAAGAAGTATTAAAGGTGTCAGAAGAAGAAAATGTACCAGAGGAAGGGGAATCTTTGGTAGTTAAAAACGTTTTGTTAAATCTAGCAAAGGAAGTTGTTGAACTAACATAGAAGACTTTGTTCAGGACTGAGCAAGGTTCAAGGAAAATGTTGTCAAATGATAATTGATAGTGGGAGTACTGATAATTTGGTCTCTACAGAAGTGGTGGAAGTTGAAACTAAAGACAAAGAAACATCCAACACCTTACAAGGTGTCATGGCTTCAAAAGGACATCAGTTTTTAGTGAAGGAACAGTGTGAAGTGGAGTTGCAGTTGGGCAGATACCAAGACAAAATTTTGTGTGATGTGATGCCTATGGATGTGTGTCACATATTGCTGCGAAGACCTTGGCAGTATGACAGAGGAGCTGTGCATGATGGGAAAGATAACACATACAAATTTGGTAAAGATGGTATTAATCATACATTTTTCCTATGGAAGAAGAGGATGCATCAAGAAAAGATGATCCAAAGACCCTATTACTGAATGGAAAAGAATACTTGCAACAAATTGAAGAGGATGAGGTAAATTTTGCATTTATTTGCAAACCCAAGGTAATAATTACTTCCACTAAAATTTATGAGTTGCCAATTGAAATTCACAAGTTGCTCAAGAATTATTGTGATATCATTGTAGATGATTTTCCTAATGAGTTAGCACCCATTACAAAAATTAGTCATCATATAGATTTGATTCTAGCAGCAAATCTACCAAATAAAGAAGCTTACAGGATGACTCCCATAGAATATGAAGAAATCAAAAAACAAGTTCAGGAATTGATAGATAAATGACTGATTAGAGAGAGCTTGTGTCCTTATGCAGTGCCAATAGTGTTGATTCCAAAGAAAGATGGAGGCTGAAGAATGTGCACTGATTCAAGAGGAATAAACAAAATAATTATCAGGTACAGATTTCCTTTACCTAGAATTGAAGATTTGATGGACTATTTAAGTGGAGCAAGATATTTAATAAATATGGATTTAAAAAGTGGTTATCATCAAATAAGGATTAGAGAAGGAGATGGATGGAAAATTGCTTTTAAAACAAATGAAAGACTACATGAATGGATGGTAATTCCTTTCGGGTTATCAAATGCTCCTAGTACATTTATGAGGCTTATGAATGAAGTGTTGAAAGAATTTATTGGTAAATTTGTAATAGTATATCTGGATGATATATTAGTTTAAAGCGGATCTAAAGAGGAACATATGAGACATTTTAATTATGTCTTACAGAAGTTGCAACAAGAAAATTTGTTGCTAAATATAAAGAAATGTTTATTCATGAAGGAAGACTTGGTATATTTGGGCTTTGTTGTTTCTGCCGATGGATTAAAGATGGATCTAGAGAAGATAACGACAATCATAGAGTGCCCTTCAGCAAAAAGTGTTTTTGAGGTAAGAATTTTTCATGGTCTTGCTAGTTTTTATAGAAAATTCATCAGGAATTTTAGTAAGATCAATGCTTCTATTATTGACACTATAAAGAAGGATAAAAAACCATTTAAATGGATTGTTGAAGCAGAGAAGAACTTTCAACTATTGAAAAGGAAGATCATTAAAAGACCTATTTTAATTTTGCCTTATTCTAATAAACCTTTTCAAGTGAAATGTGATGGTAGTGAAGCTATTGGCGGTGTTTTAAGTTAGGAGGACTAATTTGTACCTTATTTTAGTGAAAAACTAAATGAGTCAAAGAAAAAATATTCTTCTTATGGTAAGGAGTTTTATTCAATTGTCCAGTCATTGAAAAAGTGGAGACATTGCTTGATGTCTAAAGAGTTTATACTTTATTCAGACAATCATGCATTGCAGTACATTATGCAAAAGCCAAAGCTTAGTCAGAAACATGCGAAATGGGTAGAATATCTTCAAAGTTTAATTTTGTACTGAAGCATTTAAACAGATGATCAAACAAGGTAGCATATGCCTTAAGCAAAAAAAGCATTTTAGTTCAGGAAAGTCAAATTCAAGTGTTCGGTTTTGATTTTCTTAAGGAATTATATGAGAAAGATTTAGATTTTAAAGAGGCATTTGAAGCTTGTAGAAATCCTACTTTTTTGGACAAAAGTGGCTGGATTTTTTCTTGTAAGAAGGATTGTTGTTTAAAAGAAGTTAGTTGTGCATACGAAATTGTTCTATGATAGAAAATTTAATCAAGGAGAAACATAGTGGTGGACTTGGAGGACATTTTGGTTTAGATAAGACTTATGAGCAGTTGAACCAATTTTATTTTTGGCCAAAGATGAGATTTGAAGTGAAGTAGTATGTGAAAAATTGTAAAGTTTGTTAGTATGCAGAGGGAAGGATCCAAAACACAGGTTTGTATGTTCCATTACCTATTCCAGATAGGCCTTGGGATATGGTAAGTATGGATTTTGTTTTCAGTTTACCAAAAACTCAAAGAGGAAATGATTCAATTTATGTTGTGGTTGATAGATTTCCTAATATGGTACATTTTATTCCATGTTATAAAACCAATGATGCTACTCACATTGCTAATCTATTTTTTAAGGAGATTGTAAGGTTGCATGGGTACCTAAGAGAACTATTTCATATAGAGACACTAGATTTGTTGGACATTTCTGGAGGACATTGTCAGCTTGTCATCCTCAAACTGATGGATAGACTGAAGTTGTAAATAGAATCTTGGGTAATATTTTGAGAAGTCTTGTAGGTGGATATCCAAAATAGTCATATCATATTTTGGCACAAGCTAAATATACTTATAATGATTCTCCTAAAAAGAGTATAGGGTAGAGTCCTTTCCATATAGTTTATGGAATGCACCTAGGAGGAGTGTCTGAATTAAGAGACTTGGGAAAAGTTGAAATGAGAAGTGCTAAGGGAGAATATTTTTCTTCACAGATTCAAGCAATACATGAACATGTAAAACAACAATTACAAGATAGAAACATAAAGTACAAGAGCAGAGTAGACTTGAAGAAGAGAGAAGTTAATTTTGAGCTTGGAGATTTGGTTTTGGCACACCCAAGGAAGGAAAGATTTCCAAAAAGGGAGTATAACAAGTTAAAATTTAAGAAAATTGGAGCATTCAGAGTCTTGAGGAATTTTTTTGCAAACACATATGAAATTGAATTACCCCCTCATATTGGAATATCTCCAATTTTCAATGTTGCTGATTTGTATAGGTATGAAAGTGGAAATGTAGAGGATACAACAGAAGACAAAGAAGAACAAGAGGTTGGTTGGGTAAAATAGTTACCTACAAAAAAAGAATTTCAACCAGAAAATATTTTGGATAAGAGATTGTTTAACAAGACAAGGTGACAAGAGTACTTTCAGTATTTGGTCAAGTGGAAGGATCAACGGATTGCTGATGCGACCTGGATGACAGATGCCATGCTACAGAAGTTGGGCAGTTCTGTAGAACAGCTCATGGACAGGAGCCCATGAAGAATTTTGTCCTTATGATCCTAATGCAGGAGCATGAGTCTTGAAGACAAAAGACTTCGAATTTTATTCGAAAAATACAAAAAAGGTTTACAAGCAAAGGAGTGGGATCCTTTAGTTGTCACTTTACAAAGCTTTCTAGATAGAATTCGAGCTAGAATTCAGGAATTTGGATTATTTTGTAATTAATTCATGTAATTAGGCTTAGTTGAGATTCTCGAGGAGAATATCATGTAGGTTATATAGGATTAGGTAGTTTTAATCCATTGATTTAGGATCTGGTTGTTGTATGTACAAGTATTTATGTACGTTTTGAATATGTGTAATGGGATTTTTGGCTGTGGAGGATTAGACTGTAAAAATTTGAAATCTCTCTGTTTCTCTGTGTATTCTGTGCATGAATGGTCATTCTCAAAGGTTTTAATTTCCTTCGAAATATTTCTGAATTTAGTTGATTCTGGGTTTGGGCCCTTTAAAACTAGAGTTTATATAATATTTCGTTATCGCATTTAAGTATTTTCTCACTATGTATTGAGTTAACTTGAATGTATTTCGAAACCATAGAGTTTAGTTAGCGGTATCTTGAATATAACTTAGCGACAGATTAAACTTGGAGAAAGTGCTAAAACCTTGGCGAAACAAAGAAAACCCCGACAAAATTGGTGAGAACCTTCGATGAAGATCTGAACCATCCAATCAATAGGAAACAGATTTAATAGTGATTGTTTGCTAACAAGCATGGACATGAATTTGAAAAATGGACACGATAAGTTATAAAACTGAGTTAATACCTCAATTAATCGTGATCATCTGCTTGAAGGAGTCAAATCCAATGATGATCGCGTCGAAAAACGCACAGCAGTTAATATAAATTTCAGACATGATATATTATTGACTATGGTTTAATCCAGTTGAATTATGGATCAATCGCAGCTGTTCATTAAGAAGAGACGAGATCCGACAGATAACGCTCCGGAATATGCATGCGGGTTGACTTCAATGTTGGACCTGAGAAGGCTATCAACTATAGTTTCATTTACTTTTGGTTCTATGGGAAAAGTGAAGATTTTCCATATTATTAGTAAAATTAACAGTTCTATTGTTTTAACAGAATATCTAAAATTAGAGGTTGATGACTGATATTTTAAAGGAAACCCGAGAAGAAGTCCTACCTAAGCTTGAAGAGATCGTTTCTGGTTTTGAATGATTATCCTTAACACCTGCAACCAGCCCACCAGAACCCTTAGTCTCAACCCATCTATCGTTTTTTTTCCAACACTCCTAAAATTCATATTACTTGTAGCTCGTGAATCTAAAATCCAACTGTATTTCCATGAACAAAATTCAGTACTAAAATCATCAAATATTAAAATTGCAATGGGAAACAATGTAATGTGCAAAATTTGATGATTTTCCCTTATCTAGTGGTGGATAATATTTCTTTTCATTAAAATTTTCTCTCCTTTCACTCGCTTTCTCCCAAGCAAAATCTACAATTAGCAACAGTGTGACCAATTTTACCACATCTAAAACACATGAAATTTGGTTTATCATTAAAATTTCTTTGTTTTCTATCATTTTGTTGTCTGTCTCCCTGATTATATTTGTCCCTCTGCCTCTATAATTTCTTCCACCATGACCTCTATCACTTTTATTACCTCTATAAGTTTCATGATGAGACTTATAATATTTTTTAGCAAGGCATAAAGTTTCTACATAAGAATTTTGTCGAGGCTCTTTCTTCCCAAAATGCCTTTCCCTCTCAAATTTTTTTTTCACTAGATTATCAAACGTAATATCTTTCAGTTGTCCACTAGCTTGGAAAAATTTATAGTGTGAATAGATAGGGTAAAAAACTCTTATAAAAGTTGTGAGTTGTAAATCTACTTCAATTCTAGTGGATTTTATCTCATGAAAAATGGCTTTTGCTTCAGAGGCACTCTTTAATGGATCATTATCTTTCATCTCCAAATTGAAAAATTTCAACAACAGTTCAATAATTTCAAGTTCTAAATGTGAATCATATAGTTCTTTCAACTTATGTAATGCTTCAAATGAAGTATCACAAGAAATAATATATCAACTTACCCTTTCTGTCAATGATGCAATTATTAATTCATATTCCTTATTGTCTTTTGTCCCCCAAATAGCATGATGCTTCTCATTATCAAGCACTCCAGTGCAATTTATTTTATTTATTTCATATGTCCTTCCTCGAAAAACTTTCGACAAATTGCTAAAAACAAGAGTAGGTTTAAGCTTTCTAAACCACTCTTGATAATTCTCATTTCTGCTATGCAGAATTCCAACTATGGAAACTATTGAAGTCATAATTGTTTTTCAGCCATATAAATTCTTCAAACAAATCCTTTTCAAATATATGAAATACTCCTATGAATATATACATCATTTTCTCCTTTTGTTTTAAATACAAATTGGCATAGTGTTGTGATGGTGGGCTTAAAAAATATCCCAACAAAGATCTAGGTTCAAATCTCAGTATCTGCCCCTTACTTTTTAGATCTACTCAAGGTACATAAAATTCGTCTATTGTGACCAATTACAAGGTCTGTTGGACAAAGGTTTTGTTTCAATTTCCTCTTGCATGCAGGGATGGAGAATGGTAGTTTCAAATGGAGTCGAGATGATATCCATATTGATTGGTAGTCATCGTAATATCGAACAATGGGTGTTCATACAATCATTGGGCTCATGGAGGATGATAAGAATGTATCTAAGGCTTTCATGGTCAAGGCATTACCACTTTCACAGTCATGGTTCCATCACCGAAAGATGTTCCAGGGTCACAGAAAGATGAGGTAATAGCCAAGTTCTTGGTAACATACGTGTTGTGGACTTGCCAAAATGGGGAGTCTTCTAGACAAGGAGTTTTCTATAGATACTAAGCATGTTTATGATGTATGTGTAGCTGGGGTGAGTCATAATAAGTATCTCACGAATGAGATCTTTCATAATGCATGGAACTCATCTCTTTGCACACATTCCTTAAACAAAAAAAAAAAATATTGTATGATGCATAATTTAAAGAATTGACATGGTAGATATGGAAATTACCAGAGAAAATTATCACAACTTGGATTCATACTACAGTCTAAGAAAATACACGCTCCTCCTCTATGTCCAAATGAATATGGTTATCTTCAAGGACTTCTTGACAACGTCTCCTAAAAAATAATGTTAAAAAACAACAACCCCTTTCAGGTCTTCAAGAACTCATGTAGTTTATCAACAACTCAACCAGGCTCTAATACCACTATCCAGGTCTATATAAACTCCACAGTGAAAATTGTGTAACATTATTGATGAAAAATCATGTATATATATGTCCATAATGTCAGTACTAGACCGTTATGTCTGGACGGTAGAAAAACAAAATCTACAACTATTTTCTTGAGGGGGCTTGGACCCAGGTTTAGAGTTAGTTGAACTAACCAGCAAAATCCTACACTACCATCCCTTTTGGCAACAACCCGCGTAGCACAGGTTGTAGTCCCATGGGAGGCAGTATTGGGGGATGCTAAGCTAGGCTTTTGCATCCAAAAGGCTATGCGATATGGTTTGAGTTGCTTCATGTAGTTTTAGTTCTCATCTGACCTTCGAGAACCCTTATTCATGAAGAGTAAATGATTTTAGTTAAAGAGAGTTTTAAGCTTCGAGTAACCATCAAATCATGCATGAAATAACATCTAACAGTTGATTCGGATCTTCATAGATTAATTAAGATAAAATACAGATAAATATCATTCAGTTGCACGTAAACACATAAAACACACAATTGCATAAAAATAGACCCATATTTGCTTCAAATATCATTTTATTAATTCAGACATCCCTTATACAACCTTCTATAACCAACACACATACCCGCAGGGGCCTGTGCACTCATCTACAGACATACCAAGGTCTTTGCGCACTTAGCTACAGGAGCCTTTCCCTTCACCCAAAACACAGAAAGACATACAATTATAGACCCAAAATCAAATCATAACATCACCAATTCATTTCCTTAGACTTGATAAGACATCACTTTATATATCCTTTACCCTTACAATACCATGGTCCTCAAACCATGGGTGGATCTCAAAACAATACCAAAATATAAGGGGTTTTGACCTTCCTAAAACCCGTTGACTCCTATTTGACCTTCACTACTCATGCTTCGCTCCTCAAAATGTGGAGACTTACAATATTTTAACAAAATTGACCAAGGGTACCTAGTCTCAATAGGCCCCTAACACAATTATGTGACATGTCCTTGAGTCACTCTGCTGGTACAATCAAAATATTTTCTTTCATGGTGGTGAAAAAAGAATTCACTCGGTGAAGTGTCTCCATGTATTGAATGGCTACGTGTTGAACTTCTTCGACCAAATTTTCCATAGTTGGCCTGTCTTCTTCTAAGTTGATGATTCATTGTGTCTATTGCATACTCTTAAGCATGCCTTCCATGCTCTTTGAGAGTTTCCTATCTTCCTCTTCCCATGGTTTCATTCGTGTAGTGATTATCTGCATCTTCTTCTATAATTCCTCATTCTATTCTTACAATGATGTCCCCTCTTTCAATTGGGTGAACCGTTGCACAAGGGATAAGGTTCGTTCCATTGCCTTTATCTCATCATACTGCAGCTGCTTATCATGAATGGAAACTTCGATATTCTTCACCTGTGTGTCCTCCTGCAATGAGGCCCACAGTTTGAGAGTCTCCTCAAACAACGGGCTACACTCCTTGATTGTAGCATCAATATTTTCCCTATATATTTTGATGCGAGCCTCGTATTGCTCCCCGATTTCTGGTGGTGTGGTGGGCTACAGCTTCAATTGAAGCTCAGTAATTTCGAGTCGTAGATCAAAGCGAACATTATCCACCTACTCCTTTTATTCTCTAAACACATTTATGGGTTGCTACACATTTTCCTCAGGATCATCCTATAAATGAATCTAGAGCTTGAGGATCTTATTGAATACTCTTGAAATGGCCTACTCCAGTTGTGCCCTTCTCGCATTTACCTCATCACAGTCCTGGAGAGGTTTGTGCTTTTCATCGCACATCTATTGACGACTGATCTATGCATCTTTGATCACCATGAGATCTCATTTCTCTCACACCTTAACCGCATCTGCTACACCATGGTGTAGTTTATGCAATGTGGATAGGGGAGCATCGTGAGGTTAATACTTACATATTTAGGCAGCTCGGCAATTCCCCCCTCTGCAGCATCATTCAAATATAAATATCCATCAGGAAGGGGTACATCATAAAGCTCTAAGGTGAGGATCGACTACACATTACCTGATGTTGTTGGCTTCACACTTGCTTAATATAGGCTCACTTGAATCATGCTCACTTGAACCCAGCTCCCCTGAACTTGCAACTCTGTGAGGCCCGCTTAGACCTTTGTCAAAACAGACTCATATTGATCTTCATTATGGCCCCAAATTTCTTCTATCAAAGTCTTAATAGTATTGGTGAGCTCCAGATTGTTGCAATAATGCTACAAATCTTGGGGCTTCCTTATTTACTTTTATCAACCTGGTAGTTCGTAACAAACTTGGAAGTGACGGTGTTGTATGCACAAGTACTAGCTCTTACTACAAGCTGTCACTTGATCAACTAGTGGAAGTTTTCTAGGAGCTTAAGCCAACTTCTATGAGTTCTCAGAAGAATCTTTAATTGTGGTGAAGAAAACTAACTCTACAGGGGCTATTCTACTTGCAGAAAGAGAAGGAAAATTGAAATGAACCACAAACCCTAGCAAACCCTAGTTTACCCACTAACCCTACTTCTGCAAGAAAAGAGATGGAAACTATTGAAATGAGTGCCATTGACTATTGAAAAGGAAAATTTCCTTTATTCAAGCTACTTCTGAAGAGAAATGAGAATAAATCATCTTTTTGTACTTTTGAGTATTTCTATGTGGAATTATTATGCTTGTGATTTGTCTGGTTGTGACTGTGCAAAGGTTTGGTGGCAAAGGAAGATGGAGTTAACTTTTTTAGAAGGTGAGGAAGGTGTGGAGGGGTCCTAAGAAGTCCCTAGTACCCTTTTTGATACTTTTGTTGTGATCAGACTTCAAAAAATCACTCCCAGGAAATTCTATAGGAGGCTGCAGCGGACCTACAGGAGATTCTACAGGAGGAGGCTGAAAGTGATTTTTGGAGGTTTGAAGGTGAAAACATTATGGGAAAGGGAAGATGAAGGTTTGATGAAGGTTTTGAGGGGTCTAGAACTTTGTTAATGAGGATCAGGGCTGAATGAGATGGTTGGATTTGTTTAAAAGGCAAGAAAGAAACTTTATGGAAAAATGCAGGAATTACGGCAGATTGGAAAAATATGGAAAAAGAACGGGGAAATCTTTGAGAGATGAACTGGTACAGGCTATGTTATGGAGGAATGATGAGTTGTTATGTTCCACAAGAGAGATGCACACTTACTTCCCAAAACTGACCAAAGAAAGAACAGAAAAACAAAGTTTTGTCTATTTTAACCTAATTCTGACCTAAAACTAGAAAAATGTTGAACAAGACATTATGATCAGAAGATTATGCGAGAAAACCATGATAAATGAACATGAAATGATCTAAGCATGTGAATCCATACCAATATCAACTTCTCCAACTCGAAATATCACACTAGAAGTTGCATTGGAAGAGCAAAAATTGTGTTTTTGGTGGTAGCAATAGCGCCTTGACCTTAAATCATGGTCCCTGTTAGTGTCGGTATCTTCATCCGTCCATCAGTGATCAAATTCTATTTTTGCATGCATTTTAGGTGTGCCATCTTATCAGCTGCATTTCATTAGGTCATGGATCAACTGATGGTAGTGGTTCATTATCAAATTTCCCTATGGCTTTTTACCTGCTGGCCTATTTTCATAAATTCAGGTCATTTACAGTCATTTTTTATCATTACACTTGCATAAGTCATTTTAGGGTTTTCAAGTCTCATTAGGTCTAGGGTTTTCTACCATTGTATTCAAAAGCTCAATAAGAGGTCAGTAGGCACATGAGGATGTTTAATAAGTTCATAAAATCACAAATTTCGTTGATGATTTGCTTCATAAGGGGTTTTTACCTTAAAACTATGTTTTGAGGTGAAAACAGATTTTTTCTATTTTCATGTACAAATTTATGTAATTTTAATATTTTCATATGTAATAAGACTTCAGCTATAGCCCTTGGTCACCTTGCCAAACTCTAGCACTCCATCTACTGTAAAAGAAACAAAAGCATCCAAGCATCATGTTCATCAAGTGACAAAAAGAGCCAAACTACAAGAACAGGGTTTTTAAAAGCAAAGTGAAAGGGAACTCTAGAAAGTGGGTTTTTTCTAAATGAAAAATTAAAGTCAAAATGTATATAAAGTGATCCTTTGTGTTAGAAGAGCTCGTTTATGCTAAAGAGAGAGAGAAAGAGGAAAAATCGCATTTAAGGAGAAACACGTAGAAGTTGCAGCAAAAAACTCCAGTTTTCACTGGCGCGACGCACCTGGGTATTGTCGCAACACACCTGTAAGGTGCTATGCATCAGGCATAGGATTTGCAAAGGAATTTCAATGTGGACTATGCACAGGAAGTGCGCTACGCACTTTGGTGTTGGTGTTGCGCATCTATCAACCAAGCTCAAAAACTCATTCCATCAATTTTTCAAGCCTCCAAATTTGCAAATAGCCTCTCTATAAGTAAGTGCATCATCCCTTTTTCCCTAGCAAGAGATTTTGTCATCCATGATGGTGATGTGAGTGCTTAAAAAATGAAACGCTAATTTCCTCGAAGTTGTGTTGTCAAAACTACCTAGGTTTTTTGTTTTTCTTGTTGTTTTCACTTCCTTGTATGATTTTCCCGCATCCCATCCCCCTACACTAAATTTCCCTAATTCCCTTCCCCTTTCCCTCTCCCATTGACACTCACGTTACCCCCTATTACCAAACCCTAAGCCCTATACATAATTCCCACTATTCCCCAAACCTTAATTCCCTTTTCCTAAACCCTATCATTCCCTAAAAGCCCTACTATTGTCATCAAAACCCTTCTTTGCACTTATACTATCAATCAACCCTTTTTAATCCCCAAAAGAAAACAATAGTCACCTATACTTAATAAAATCTCTTCATACTCATCATTCTACATTCTACATTTGTAAATATGGAAATAGACTCAGCTTATGAAAGGGATGAGGAAACTGTGAGTGATTCTTCGCAAGAGATTCATGCACCAAGAAAACCACATAAGGGAGGAAAACACATCCAGGAGGAGCCCACCACACTCACAGAGTCACTAGCTTGCCCTCTTGCAGTAACATGTTTTGAACATCAGTCTTGCTACCAGTTTTGTGAGATGGTGGAGAGTGTGAAATACCACCATGAACTTTCCAGACTATTTGTCCTTCATCTTCACAATGTCCAGGTGAACTTAGCAGGTGTTCCCTTCACTTTGACACCTGAAACCATAGCTGCAGCAACAGGTATTCCAAATGTGAGTGAACATTGGAACAAAGGACAGCTTGTGGGCAAAGAGCATTATGAGTCAAGGCTAGCTATCAAAAGCAAATTAGTAGGTTCTTTCCTTTCAAATACCTACAGGACACTTATGCTCCACTCATGAAGCTTATTATCAAATATTTCACCTACTATTGGAGGTTTTCTCACTTGTACACTTACCATGTTAGATTATTGATGCATTTCACTAGAGTGAGAATGATGAACCTCCCCTATTTCATATGCAGAAACATTGATAAGATGGCTACATTAGTACAAAGGAAAACTCTTCCTCACCAGTTTAGTAGCCTTTATCATTTTTCATTGATCAAGATTATTTTTTTGCATCAGTTGAGCTTGTTGAGTATTTCATGGGATACCTTCATTTTGCATGAGGTTTTCAAAAGCCCTCAGGTGACCCCATAAGTGTTTCAAGAAGAAGGAGGGCCTTCAAATCAGCCAGAGGTTCATGAGACTAAAACTGCAGGTGTGCCAGTATTTGTCACTTATGAAAAGGGCACAAGGAAACTATTTGCAGCTGCCAAACGAGTATTATCTCCACCTAGGGTGGAAGGGGTATCGTTTCCTTCATCAGACCATAGGCAAATGCTATCTTCACCTGGGGTGAAAGGAGCTTTGCCTTGTTCTTTAGCGGAGTAGGTATAGGAAAAAGGAAAGAAACCATTACGTGATGAAGGTCCTTCTGAAGGCCAGATAGAGAGTTTATTTCGGTTGAGAAAGAGGACACTGATTGGGCTCCCAAAGCTCAAAGCTCAAGGATGA
>APFE030410927.1:27506-44431 GCA_000404065.3 Pinus taeda | reverse complement strand
GGTCTCCCAATGCAACATTTGGATCCCATAAGTTCATGTCTAGAAGTGCCATATTTTGTAAGTACAATTCTGCTAGCTTGGCTTTATCTTTGGCTGAACTATGATCACATAACTTCATAAGCTAACCATAATATTGAAATGGGATTATGCCCCTCTGGGCCAATGTTTTAATCTGGAATTGGAGCCATTCGTCTTTGAGATACAGTGCATAGGATCTAGCTGGTTGTCTGCACTGCAAGGCCTCCATTTCCCAGCTGGCCATGTAGGCCATCTAGGCTTCCTTTTCTTGCAACTAATTTTTCAAGATCCTCACTAAAGTTGCTACCTGAGATTCTCTTTCTTGCTATTGTTTCTCTACTACTTCACTGTTTGCTAAGGGTCCTTCTTGTTGTTGTTTCCCTTCCAAGGTTGGTAGCTTGTCTCCCATTTGAGGTTTCCATTCCTATCATTGCTTTTTCAACAGTTGATTTTCTTCCTATAGTTGGGCTCTTTTAATGCTCTCTGTGTGCCTTACCATGCCAAACTCCCTGCTCAACTCTCTCAACTTATTTTCTGTGTGCCCTATATATTCAACTCTTTTAGATTTAGCAATCTGCATCCAGGTGTGGGTCCTGACCCTTTCTTTTTCTAGTTCAAAGAAAAGAGGTACAATGAATTTTTGTGGGATGATCTTCACACCTTATAGAAGGTTGTAATAGGAGCCTAAATTAGGCTGAAGGCTTGGCTCAGGTATTTCTTTTTCTTTACCCTCCTCTTGTGACTATTCTTTTGCCTTCTTTTCCAATTTTTCAGTTTCTTTAAGCTTAGCTAGTGTCTCCTGTAGAGAGGTTTGAGCCTCCTGTAGGACTGCTTTTGAGTCAATCAATTCGATCCTTTCCTTGCAGGTGGAGGTCTTCGGACTCCCTCTCTCGTAGGTGATAGATATTTGGAGGGAGATTCCTCCCTTGCTATAGTAGGTGCATCCTCAATGGTAATGGGTTCTTTTGATAGTGGCTGGGGCTTGCCCACCTTAATCCTGGTGCTCCTCCTAGCTTTGAAATAGATAATGTCTATCTTTTTCTTTTTCCCTTTTGCTTAGCTGGAGTGCTTAATGCAGCAAGCACAGTTGTTTCTTCCCTTGCTAGTGTTTCAGGGGATCTTTCCTCCTGTTGTTTTTCTACTTTATCCTCTGTAATTTTTCTTGAGTCTGTTGTTTTTGCTTTTGTCTTTGTTGTCTCTAGTGGTGTCTTTTCTTTTTCTTGCTATCTCTCTGCCTCTTCAGTGGCAATCTTATTTTGAGCCTTCTTGGGCTTCTTTTTCTCAACATCTGTTCCCTTCCTCTTCTCTTGTTTTGACGTTGTTTTCTTTCCTACCTTAGGTGCAACTGTGTTTTTCCGACTTCTCCTCTTCTTCCTGTTTTTCCTATTTTTCTTCTTCTATTTGAATATTTTGTTTCTCCTCATGAATTTCCTTTTCAAGTTCCTCTGTCTGCTCCTCCTCTTCACTGCTAGATGGACTAAGTTCATCAGTAACATTTTTGATGTCGTATCCTCTAGACCTGTTCCAAAAAATTTCCTAAGCTATGGGGATGGTGTATGTGTGTAGGGCATCTTCTACCAACAATTTGATGAGCCCATGTCGGGCCAGTTGGTCTGGAACCCCTGCATTCAACTTGGTGCCACATTATATCAAATATTGAATGAGGAAATATGGGAGACTGAGTTTCCTAGCTGCTGGTAGGCCCATCCCATATCTCAATTCATGCAATAACCTGAAGTGATACCCATAAAATATATTGAATCTCCCTTCACAAGAGATATACTTCATAATCAAGTAGCTGACTTCGCTCCATGGAGGTAAACTTGTCCTTCTGACCCCATTATTATCCTCTACAAGATGTTCATCAAGCTAAAAAAATGTCTTTTTAGCAACCTGCCCTAATGGTTTTTCTTCTTTGCTCCAGGGGAGCCCAAGTGGAAGACCTATGATTCTGCTGAGAACATCTGGTGTGAGCTCTAGGGTTAGACCCCTGAAGCTGACTGTAGCATGTGTTTTGGAATGGGTTCATAAGGACAGTAAAAATTCCTCGGTCACCTCTTTGTCATAACCATGAATTCTCTCAAAGAAGGACATCCAGTTTGATTTGGCGAAGAGGCCCACCACTTCAAGGTGCTCATGCAATTTGTTGGAGTTCAAAGGCTCCTTTCTCATAAAACCTCCTGGAATGGTGTTTAGTGCTTTTTGAAAATGCTCAGGTGAGGAGGAAGGCAACAACTTCCAAAATAAAAAACAGAGGGATAGTTGAGTTTCATTTTTTTCTGAAACCAGAGAGGGGATTTTTTATGTTCCTTTTTTCACAACATCACTTTGCAATTTTTCCCTCCCTTCAAACTGTTTTCATCCTGAATTTGCTTCTCAGTTTTTTGGAAGAAAAAATCAATACTTTGACAGAACAAAGAATATCTAACACAGTGTTTTTTCATAGAGTAGACAAACTTGCAAATTCATTTTTTCATAGGCTTGGTTTCTATGGTTTCTTCCCTTTTTTTTTAGGAGAATACTTGAAAGGAAAGGAAGAAACAAATTTTTGAGTGCAGAGAAGAAAATGGAGAGACTGTATGGACTTCAGGAAAACACAGGAAGACTTTTAAGCTCTCTTTCCATTCCTTTTTCAACCAAATACCGTGCTTCTAATTCCACCACCTTGTATAGATGTATCACATGCAAAGTGGGTTTCTGAGCCTACCTCATTTTGAGCTCAAATTTGGCGAAAATTCTGAATTGTTTCTCTGCAGAGATGCTCTCAGGTCTTCCTGTAGAAAGCCTCCTGTAGATGGTGTTCCTTCTCTTGTAGGATGCAATAGTGCTCCTATAGAACCCGATAGGTGGGAGGGTTTTGAAAAACTAGCAGAATTCGACTGGTTCACTATTCTGAAGGTGGTATATGAGTACTGCAGTTGAGAACTCATCGATGCAAATGCAAACAAAAGGTGGTGGAGGCATAGACTGCATTGTACTTAAGCTTATGCCGTAGTCTGCAGTGACGAGGTGAGGTGACCGGATGGGTACATTATCCCCATCCAGACTGTTGGTCCTATGCCAGTGTCATTATGGTTTTTCATGTCACCTAACTGCCATCACCTCCCCTATTCCCATTATACACCACCACCACTATCGGTTCTGAGTTTTTTCTTCCTGAATTGACGAGCCACACGTGCTGACTGCGTATTTGAACTGTAGTTTGAATTGGAGGAGGCTCATTTCAACTCCACTTCGGTGGTTTGAACTAAATGAGGGTGTCCAGTTAGCTGGCCACCATTTCATTTGATCGTGACCATCCCAATGGTTCATGCAGTTTCTAAATAACATTCATGCAATCGAGGAATAGGTTTAGCAACTTACCTGTTAGTTGTTGTTGTGCTCTGCCTGGTGGACTTTGGCACTTCATTTCCTCATCACTACTGCTGCTAGTGCTCTGCATGCTCGGACTTTAGCTTATGCTAGTGATTTTTTGATCAGGCTCTACTCCTTTCATGTTCAGACTTCTTGGTTGCGCTAATCCTATCTCTGGAGCTTGTTTTTCGAATGGATCAACAGCTACAGGAATCCTGCAGGATTTCCTGTAGCTACTTCTCCCCTTGAACTTTCAGGCTAGTGCTTGAGAAGAGGCTAAAAAGATAGCTGATAAGGTTTTGAATGGAAGGAATAATAGCTAGAGGTCATCATGTAAGAACAAGTGAAGAACGTTGCTGCTTATTTATCATTATTTATATATTTTTTATTTTGTTAAGAGAATGAAAGAAACATAATTTCTGTATTTGTCTGTGCATGGAAAGAAAAGCAAATGGAAGTGTGGGTGTGCGGGGATGGAATGAAGCATTAGGCAGATGGATGGTAGAAAGGAGGTTGACAGGCCTTTTAGGTAAATTTCCAACGCTCAGATTCTTCTCTGAACTTGATTATGGGCTTTCTGTAGTTTCTACATGATTCTCCTGTAGGATGCACATAGTTTCCTGTAGGATGCGAAATTTTTTGAATAGTGAAACCAAGGCCTGGGAAAAGATAATGGAGATGGAGGAATGAGTTGTCAAGGTTGCATGTAGCCTGGCCATGTGTTTTCTCTTGTGTAACCCTCCTACAACCTGCAAAGCATTAAAAAAGTTAAGTTTTTTTCGGTTTTTTATTTTTATTTTATTTATGAGACAGTTGGGGCGCCTCTAGGAGGTTTTCACCCTCACTGCCTACCCTGGGCACCTCTAAGAGGTTTTCACCTAGGGATCTTTTATTTTTTTGTTTTTTCTTTACTTTTTATTCTTTTTTTTCAAGGTGTGGGTGGAGTGGAGGCAGGGACCTGCTCCACTACCAACACTGTTTTACCCAGATTCTCAATGAATTCCTGCTTGGAAAGGGGTTTCCCATATATCTTCAACCTATGCCCATTGACGAGCATGGAGATGGCTTCTTCATCAATGGTCTAGATCAGGACTGAACCATTGTCATTATATTTTTCTATTGTGTATGGTCCCATCCATCTTGTCCTCAGTTTTCCCTTGAAATATTTATATCTCGAATCATATAGTAGTGCCCAGTCTCCTTGTTGAAATTTTTTTCTTTGAGGTGTCTGTCATTCCATATTTTTCTTTGAAGTTGGACTACCTCTGAGTGGAGTAGGGCCTGCAATCTCTGTTCATCCAATCCATTAAAATGAAGCAATCTTTCTTGTTATGCATGGATGAGATCTACGTCTAGCCGAGATGCCATCCTTAATGTGTTATATTCAAATTCTATTGACAGCAGAGCCTTCTTTCCATAGACTAGCTCATAAGGTGTGAACCCTGTGGTTGTTTTTCATATGGTGTTATAGGCCCAGGTGGCCTCAACTAGTGGATCGGCCTAATATTTTCTACTGCCGCTCACAACCTTTGTCAAAATTCCTTCCAAAGCTTTGTTAGTGACTTCCACCTGTCCATTTTCTTGCGTATGATAAGGGGTGGAAGTTCTGTGCTTAATCTTGTGATGTGTGAGCAGGTCTTCAACTCGATTGGAGGTAAACTGACTTCCTTGATCTGTGACTAACTCTCTTGGATAGCCAAACTTGTAGAAGGTATTTTTCCTCAAAAACTTAGCTACTTTTTCTTCTGTTGTTGCTTTAATCACCTTGGTTTCTACCCATTTTGTCAGATAATTAGTACACACAATGATGTAGGATTTCTGTTTTGGAGGAGGGTTGATAAGACCCACAAAGTCCATGCCCAACTTATCAAATGGCTCGAAAGTCACTTGAGACTGCAGGGGAATCTCATCCGTTGGAGTAGGTTTCCCCATCCTTTGACATCAGTCACATTGGCTGATATATCTCCTGACATCTTGATGAAGACTGGGCCAATAGTAACCTTCTTGCAAAATTTTGAATGCAGTCCTTTTTGTTGCAAAGTGGTCGCTAGAGGGCCCACCATGACAGGTTAGGAGAATGTCAAAAACTTCCTCCTCCCTGATACATCACCTCAAAATCTGATCTGGGCCAAGTTTAAGAAGATTGTCCCCAATCCAAGTGAATGGGGCACTTTTCCTCACGATCTTGCTCTTGTCTTCTGAGGACTGGTGTGCCAAAAACTGTGCTGAAACCAAATAATTTGCTATATCAGTAAACCATGGAGAGAGTATTAAAATAGAAAATAGGTGTTCATCTGGCACTCGATCATCCACCATTCCTTCTTCACCTACAGGCAGATCTAGTCTAGACAGAAAATCAACAACAACATTTTCCTTACCCAACTTATCAACAATGGTCAAATCAAATTGCTGCAATAAAAGTAACCATCTAATGATAGGAGCATTTACATCTAGTTTATTCATCAAATACCTAATTGTAGCATTATCAGTGTGTACGAATTTTGGATAGTCGGTGATGTAGTGTATGAACATATTTAGGGAATGGACTACAGCTAGGAGCTCCTTTTCGGTTACAATGTAGTTTAGTTCGGCCTTGGACAAGTTTTTACTGAAAAAGTATATGGCATAAGGTAGCTTCTCCTCAACCTGCCCTAAGGTTTCTCCTATCGCTTTGTTTAAGGCATCTGTGTGAATATGGAAAGGTAGGGCCCAATTTGGACCTCTCAAAATTGGGGCAGTTACCGGCTTACCTTTCAAGGCATCTAGAGCCTCTTGACAATTGTCAGTCCATATGAACTCAGCATATTTTCCCAAAAGAACAAATAATGGAGAGGCAAGCTTGCTAAAATCCTTGATGAATCTTCTATAATACTCTACTAAGCCTAGGAAATTCCAAACATCTCTTACCTTTTGAGGAGGTGGGACCCTTTGGATGATAGCAATCTTGTTGGGATCCACTCGTAATCCTTGCTGAGAAATTGTGTGACCTTACACGGTCCCTTTAGTCATTAGGAATTCACATTTTTCAAGAATGAGGGACAGGTTCATTTCAATACACTTGGCTAAAACGTTTCCCAAGTTAGTCGAAGTTTTTTGGAAGTTATAACCATAACGGGTAAATTCATCCATATAGATTTCCACTGAATCATGTACCAGTTCAGTAAATATGCTCAGTACTGCTCTCTGGAAAGTGGCGGGAGCATTACACAACCCAAAAGGAAGGACCTAGTAGGCAAAACTACCCCAAGGACAGTGAACGTGGTCTTATCTTGGTCTTTCGGGCTGATTTGGATTTGGTTGTACCCGCTAAAACCATCTACGAAGGAGAAGAACTTCTTCCCTGCCAGGCCATCTAAAACTTGATCTATGAAAGGCAAAGGGAAATGGTCCTTCTTAGTGGCCTTGTTTAGTTCCCAATAATCTACATAGATTCTCCACTTCCCATTTTGCTTTGGCACAAGCACCAAAGGAGAAACCCATTCACGTTGAGAGATGGGATAGATGAATCCTGCATCCATCAACTTTTGCAGTTCTTCTTTGACAATGTCCTTAAGGGCTGGATTCATCCTCCTTTGAGGCTGCCTGACTAGTTTACAATCTTCTTTAATGTAAATGTGATTATTATAGATTGAAGGGTGGATTCCCCTCATCTCCTTATAGCTCCAAGAAAAAGCATCCAAGTGATTATTCAATAAGCTACATAGTTCTTTCTCCCGAGAGGTGGATAAGGATGAGTTGATCTTTAAGGTTTTTTTCTAGGACAAATTCCACATTTTTAACTCGAAGAGAGGTCAAATCAGCTACACAGAGATAAATTATAGGATTGGCCTGGGTTTCTTCCACCAACTCTTCTAATGGAAACACACTAGGGGGTGGATTTTGAATCAAGTTTTCAATAAGGTCATCCTCATTTTGAGGGCCCCCCATGGTAGCCTCTACTATATACAATGGTGCGGAATAGACTTCATCCTCATCTTCCTCCTCCAACCAGAGGGGTAGATCATCCTCTAATAGAGGTTTGACAGGAGGATATAGGACTAGCTATTTGGGCATATGCTCATTATTGATTGTCATGTTCCCAGCTCGACAACTGATGTAGGTATCTGCAGTAGCCAGCCAAGGTCTTCCCAAGATGAGAGGATACCCGTTGAGCTTTGCCTTTGGCTAGAGAACTAGGAAATCAGCAGGATACTCCCAGGAATCAATAGAGACCATTACATCTTCCACAATCCCCTCAGGGGTCATGGTGGAGTGGTCTGCTAACTGTAGTATTGTTGAGGTCTTTCTCAAGGAACCCTGAAGGTTGAGTTTGAGCATAGTGTCCCTGATCATCACATTAATGGAAGCCCCTAGATCAATCAAGGTATGGAGGATTACAGTGCCATTGATATGGACATCGACTATAGGACTCCCAGGGTCTAGATATTTCAGACAGATCACCTACCCCAACATCAAGTCGGACAGTTGTCCTATGACATTGATAGTAGGAGCATCTCTCTTGCACCTGCCTAGGTGCCTGAAGAACTTCTCCTTGATCATCTTGTTATATATAGGCACATCCTTTGTGGCTTGGAGAAGTAGTATCTTTACACATAACTATTTCAATTCTCCCAAAAGTTTAGTTTCTTCTGGGGTCGGTTGCGTGGTTCCAGTTAGTCTCTCAGGAAAGGGTGGACTGACTTTTGGTTCACTTTCCTATTTTTCTTCCCCATTCTCCTTAGGAGGAGGTTGGCTATTTGGGAGAACCTTCCTAGATCATAGGTTAATCTCCTGAATCTTCATAGCATAGGTCGGGCATGATGTTTCTCGACTATATACCTGTTGGGCCTATTTGTTGTAAGGGTTCGGGTTCAGGTTCAATTGAGCAAGTATATGGGGTTGTCTTGGTGGAGCAGGAGGTAATGGTTGTGGCTAGGTAGGTGGTGGAGGCAAAAGAGTGGGAGGAGAGTTATACTGGGGCCTCCACCCTTGATGAGGTGCATTCCACTGAGGTTGTGGCTAAGCATAAGAGTTAAATGAATGAGCAACTACAGGAGCCTATTATTCAGGAGGATATGACCAAGGAGGGGCTGTGGACCAAGAAGGATGAGTAGGGGAACCCCAAGAAGGCATGGAAATGGCTTGATTTGGGTTGTAATAGTTCTGGGATGTCCCTTGCATTCCCTGCTAGTAAGGTCGGGGTCCATGTGGCCTCCTCTGGCTCATGAAATAGAGCAGTTCAGTGCCTCCTTCAGCCCTCTGATATGCAGCTTTGATTCCAGGCAAGGAAGCGCACTGGTTCGTCGGATGGTCTTCTTCACAAACTACACACACCTCTATAGAGGGCAATGGACACTCGTTCCTAGGATGCTTTCTAGTGCACCTGGGATAGAATATGGCCAAAGCCCTCTTGGCTTCCTCCTGTTTCCTTTTGATATGCAAGGTATCCATTTGCATGGCAAGTGTCTACCTCAGCTCACTCTTGAAATCTTCTAGCCGATTATCAAGTTTGTTTCTAAGGGATGAACTAGATGAGGATGTAATGTCTAAAGGTTGACTTCCCCTAACTCTCTTTCTAGCGGACTTGGAATGGTTTCTAAACACGGTCTTTATGTCATCATAAGGTAGTTGATAGATGTCTTCCCCAGCTAGCAAGTGGAGGGTATCTAGAAGGTCTTCAGGGACTCCTCTAAGTAGAACCAACTTCAGATATTCAGGGTCAGATGTTCACCTACCCTTTTATAACTGAGTTGAAACCTTTCTTCATAGTCTTCTAAAGATTCATCACTTCCCATGGTCATTCGGAAGATTTCTTCCTTGGTATACTTTGACCTACAGTAGTCCTGATATTTGTTGTTAAAGGCTTGCTGCATCTGAGCCCAAGTTGTGATACTATTTCTTGGTAACCCCATGAACTAGCGTAAGGCTGCATCCTTGAGGGTAGAAGGAAATAGTTTCAACTTTTGCTTGTCTTCTGCATAGTCATAGCTTCGACAGAGAACAAAAAATTCAAACAAGAAGGTATCAGGATCTTTGGTAGTCATTCCATGGAAGTGAGGTAAGGTTGAAGGGCTTATGTTTTTCATTTTTGTGTCCCAATTGGTCTCTCAGATAGGAAAGGCACCTTCTATTCTTTCCCCATTTCCTCTAACGTTTCTGTTTTCAGCTATGGTCTCAGGAGGAATGGTTTCTTGCTCTTCATCTGTTATAGAATCTTCGTATCTGTTTGTAGGTTCACCTATAAGTTCTTCTATATCACTGCCACCAAAGAAGAGAGAAGGGTAACTCAACGATGTGGTGGGGGTGTTGGGTAGGAATTTTCCTGAATTGTCTCTGTTCCTATGAGGCATGAAAGGAAATCTCTTTTTGGGTGATTTTTGTGTTTTTTTCTTATAAATGCAAAACTGAAATGGATTGAACAACAAATTATAACTAACTAAGGTAAACCTTGCTAAAATGAAATTGCAAAATTGAAATGAAAGCAAGAAATGCCTAATCTACGCTTGCTAAAATGAAATTGCGGAATTGAAATGAAAGAAGGAAATGACTAATCTACGTTTTCTGAAATGGAAATTGCAGAATTGAAATGAAAGCAGGAAATGTCTAGTCTACATTTGTTGGAATGAAATTGCAGAATTTAAATGAAAGTAGGAAATGTCTAGTCTACGCTTGCTAGAATTAAAATGCAGAATTGAAATGAAAGCAAGAAATGTCTAATCTACTTTTGTAGAATTGAAATGAAATAACTACTTAGTAGAATGTTGCAGTAGAGAATAGAAGAAAAGTAGTAATTACAAAATACTCTGACGCTTCCCTGACAATGATGCCAAAAAGAGTGGTGAGCTCCAGTATTGTAGCAATAATGCTGCAACTCCTGGGGCTTCCTTATTTGTTTTTATCAACTCGGTAGTTCATAACAAACTTGGAAGCAATGGTGTTGTATGCACAAGTACTAGCTCTTACTGCAGGTTGTCACTTGGTCAGCTAGCGCAAGTTTGCTAGGAGCTTAAGCCAACTTCTCTGAGTTCTCAAAAGAAGCTTTAACTGTGATGAAAGGAAACTAACACTACAGGGTCTATTCTACTTGAGAAAGAGAAGGAAAACTGAAATGAACCGCAAACCCTAGCAAACCCTAATTTACCCACTAACCCTACTTTTGCAAGAAAAGAGATGGAAACTATTGAAATGGGTGCCATTGACTACTGAAAAGGTAAATTTCCTTTATTCAAGCTACTTCTTAAGAGAAATGAGAAGAAATAATTTTTTTGTACTTTTGAGTATTTCTATGTGGAATTATTATGCTTGTGATTTGACTAGTTGTGACTGTGCAGAGGTTTGGTGGCAAACGAAGATGGAGTTGGCTTTTGTAGAAGGTGAGGAAGGTGTGGAGGGGTCCTAAGAACTCCCTAGTACCCTTCTGGAGACTTCTATTGTGACCAGACTTAAAAAAATCACTAGCATGAAATTCTATAGGAGGTTGTAGGGGACCAACAAGAGATTCTACAGGAGGATCTACAGTAGGAGGCCGAAAGTGGTTTTTGGAGCTATGAAGGTGAAAAAAGTGATGGGAAAGGGGATATGAAGGTTTGATAAAGGTGTTGAGAGGTCTAGAACTTTGTCAATGAGGATCAGGGCCGAAGGAGATGGTTGGATTTGTTTAAACGACAAGAAAGCAAATTTATGGAAAAATGCACGAATTAGGGAAAATTGGAAAAATATGGAAAAAGAGCAGGGAAATCCTTGAGAGATGAACTAGTACAAGCTGTGTTATGGAGGAATGATAAGCTGGGATGTTCCACACGAGAGTTGCACACTTACTTCTCAAAACTGACCAAAGAAAGAACCGAAAAACAAAGTTTTGTCTATTTTAACCTACCGCTGACCTAAAACCAGAAAAATATTGAAAAATACTTTATGATCAGAAGATTATGCGAGAAAAACATGATAAATGAACATGAAATGTTCTAAGCACACGAATCCAGACCAATATCGACTTCTCCAACTCGAAATATCACACTAGAAATTGCATTGGAAGAGAACAAATTGTGTTTTTGTTGGCAGCAGTAGTGCCTTGACCTCAAATCATGGTCCCAAGGAGGGAGAAAGGAAATCATGACCTACTGGTGGCCTCTTTGGATCTTTTCCTATTATTGCAGCAAACTACTTAAGTAACTTGAAGCAAAAACAACTATTCTAACCATCAAAATCAACCTAATTAAACAAAGCAAGATTAACCTAAACAACATAAATTATCTTATGAATGCAAGTAAAATCATATAAATACACAAATTAGGTGTTGGGCACTTGGGTTGGGCCCTAACCCAAGAGCTTCAACACTCTAGAAAAGATCAGTGCTGGTTCAAAACTTGATTCATCTTCATTGATAAAAAAATAGCAGTTACATCACAAAACTGTCTTCAAAAAGAGCTCGAAAATGAGTTGGGTACAAGGCTGCACAAAAGTGTGAAAATATACTATGAAATGGCTAACCTAATAAGGCTTTAGGCCTTCTTATTTATACAAGTGGGGACTCCCAACAGTCCTAAACTTAAGGAACTTCGCTGCCTAGAACTGAAGATAACAACAACCCTACTTGACTTGCTCGACTACCCCTTGGGATCATCAATGTGGGCCTTTGCACTCCAAGTTGTTGATGAATAATTTGAGAAAGGGGTCATTCAATGAAGGGGACATCCCTCCTATAAGTCCTCATCCCTGTTTCCTAGAGTTTTCCTATCATTTTGCTCATAAATTCCCAGTCCTTGTCCAAAATTGTCCAAAAAATCTGCAATAAACACTCATTAGACCACATGGCAAAGTGACCATCCCCATTCACTCTATTGACATAAATATATTCAAAAAATGCACAAAAATATTGAGAATGGTGGATTAAAATGAAAATAATAGGCATAATGAGCCCATCTAGTTACCCATTTCTGGGGATCATCAAGTATCTCAAGGTCCCTTTCAGTGAGGACCATGGCCTCTACATCGGCGGTCTTATCAGACTTGTGCTTCTTGTGTGCACCTCCCGTAACTAAATTTTGTCATTGTTTAATAATAAATGGAGAATAAACTTCTCCAGGTCTACAAATAGGTCCTCAGTACCGTGATGTAGTTCTTCAGTATGCTACTCTTTGTCGTGCTCGCCCTCTAGTTCCTGCATGTTATTTTTCTTGAGGTCAATTGTCAACTTTTTCTTTTCCATTCGTGATGCTTTACTGGTGCATGTTGCACCTTCTGCACTAGTCCATGTGATATCTTCTACAATATGGTGTGTGTTGCGCCTTCGGCACTAGTCCCTATGATATCTTCGACAATATTAGTTGGAACGAGCCATTCTATCAGCCCCTGAAGGACTAACTACGTGATATCATCTTTGGTGACCAAAAATTGGCTTAAGGTGGCTTGGACTTAGGCTTAAAGTTAGTTATGCTAACCAAAAAAACCCTACACTACTGTCCCTTTTGGCAACAATCCACTTAGCGTAGGCTGCAGTCTCACCCGAGGCAGTATTAGGGAATGCTAGAACAAAGGTTCTGCATCGAGAAGGCTATGTGATGTGGTTTAAGAAGCTTCCTATAGTTTTTGTTTTGATCTAACCTTCACGAGTCCTTATTCATGAAATTTAAATGATTTTCAGTTAAAGAGAGTTATAAGCTTTGCGTAACCATCTAATCGTGCATGAAACAACATCTAACAGTTGATTCAGATCTTTGCGGAGTAATTAAGATAAAATACAGATAAATACAATTCAGTTGCATGTAAATACAAAATTACATAGATGCATAAAAAAAAACAAAAATTTGCTTCAAATATGTTTTTATTACTTCAGATCTTCCTTATACAACCTTCTAGACCCTATGCACACAAATGTAGGGGCTCACGCACTCAACTACGCACTTAAAATGGTCTTTCGCACAATCAACTATAGGAGGCTTCCCCTTTGCCCAAAACACATAAAGGTATAAAATTATAGACCCAAAATCATATCATAACATCATTAATTCATTTCCTTAGACTTTCTAAGACATCGCTTTATATATCCTTTACCCTTACAATGCCATGGTCCGCAAACCATGAGCGGATCTCAAAACAATACCAAAATGTAAGACGTTTTGACCTTCCTGAAACACTTTGACTCCTATTTGACCTGCGCTATTCGCACTTCGCTCCTTAAAATGTACAGACTTATAATATTTTAACAAAATTGACTCAGGGTACCCCATCCCAACAACAACTAATTACAACTAACTATTTATGTTTGCAATCTCAAAGGGTTACTTAACATTTCAATCATAGATTTAATGAGGGATAAATATTTAAAGTGTAAACTATTTTTAAGTTTTTGAATCTAAAGATATTTACATCTCAAGAGATTTGATGTCTCTTAGAGATTGCTAAATCCGTGGTTAAGATGGATTTATACTGATTTGATCTATTCTAGGTAAAAAAATTAATATTTCTTAATTTAAGTATAATGATCAATATGGGAAAGATGTGTAAACATTTAAATATTGGATCGATATGGGAGAGATGTAATGCCCATCAAATGAATCAATAGATTAAATAATAAAAAAATTAAATAGTCTCAACTAAGAAAGTAAATAATAATGAAATTAATAAATAGACTAAATTCAATTTGTTATATTGTAATTTTATTGTATTAGTAAAATTATAGCAAATTTTCTGAGGTAAAAATCATAAAATACATATCACTTTATAATAAATTTAAATTATAATCATTCGTATTAGTAACCATCATATTTCAAAATTTATAATTAATAAACATATAGCATGTCACATACCCTGTGGGCCTAATTTGAAAATTAGTTATTAGGATCCCATTCCTTAAATTCCCTTCGATTAAAGTTAGATTCAATAGTCATCAAAAGTATAATCATTCCATCCTTACATGAAAAAATATTATTCATGCAACTATACTCATATTCTTAAAAATTAGACAACATCGAAAGTAATGAACCATACCCCCTGGGCACAATACTACAAACTCCTTCTATGATTTACTAGATCCATGGTGTGGACTTTTACATTCAATTAGAAGACATACATATCAAATCAACAATTAAGGATAGATTACAACTTATAGAAAAGAGTTAATCATGGCATCCAACCAATAAGACTCTTTGATGACTCAACACAAGCATTAATGGAATGTTATATTGAGCATATTGTAGCTAGTATGGCCATGAATCATGATCATAGTCCTACTAGCATATTCGAAGGTATTAATGACATAGATCTTATGCAATTTGCATAAATATTCACCACCTTAAAAATAGAGATAACACTTAGTTTTAAAGATGTACTATGTTCCTTCACTAAATTTAATTGTGCTTAAATTTAGATTCCATAGTTATCCCATGCATCCATATATAATCATCTCATAATTAAAGTTAGTACAGGAAATTATACTCATGCAGAGTGTTCACAGGTGGATTCTACCATTAGTAACATGTTCCATATAGCTCCTTGGCCCAATTATTAATATCTACCTACTATGCTCTCGTCACTAAATCTACACTTGGAAGCAATAAGGGTCAAATGCATAAGAATTCAATCATATTCATAATTAGAGATAACACATATAACTATACACCTACACTAAGAGATTCATCAATATAAACGGTAAGAAGTAAACATACAGTACATCCCATGCAAGTGGGTTAGGCAAAAGTAATTGAAAAGATTGTCACTTGGAGAACTAAACACCTCCGTGCAACTTAGAACTAGCTTTCACCTGTTCACCCACGAGCCGAGAGTTCTTGCCATGGATCAATTACCCTTGTTGATCTATTCAAGGGGTATTTAATAACATCTTTAATGATATGGTTTCCATTAGCCGCATCCCACTTTTATGGATATTTTTATCTATTTTCCTAGGCTTTTCTCAAAAAATGTCACCTTTCTCTCCCACGAGGATTTCCCTCATAAAAGATTTCCTTTCTCTCCCACAAGGCTTCTATGTTTTTTTCTTAAACTTACCATATTTCTTCAGCTAAGTAACTTAATGGATAATTATCTCCAATCCATCAAGCTCATCTAGAATTTAATATAGAAGTCTTATCATGAAAGAATTATCCCTTCCCATTCACTAATGGGATTTGGAAAGAATCTCATCTCTTGGTGTCCCACTTTTCCAGGTGATTAAATTATTTTATTTATTTAATAATGTATTTAATTTTCTTGTTACAAATAGGACCTAGATTTTATTAGCTTAGGTTAACAGAGTTTTACATACAATGGAGGGGTGTTACATAATTCTCCCTTTAAATTTATATTGTCCTTGGTGTATTACTCCCTCTTACAATATTATTTCCTTGTTCACAGGTGGTTGTTTCCGAATTTACATGCTCCCATAGCCTTTCCATTTGATGGAGATCTTCTGATATATATATATATCGATTACAAAGGATTTCTACCAACAAATTGCCTTCCATCGCTACCTGTAACATTTGTTTCAATCCATCTAGTGAGAGATTTTAAATGTAGAAACTCAACTTTTTTTACTATAGTTAATATCATAGCTTGATTTCCCATACTACTATTTGAGTAACTATGGATTATGTTTCCCGTCCTTTAAATATGATTCCTCATGTTCATTCTATTTGAAGAAATGCATGTTCTTCCCCTGCATCCTTCCAATGCCTTTGTGTTCTTATTGAACACTTACTTCCTACAGTTTGCTTGCAGTAGTCACAACAAGTCAAACTAGCACTTTTGACTAATCACATGTATAAAATATGATATCGAGTTAGCTCAACATAACCATAAAAACATACCCCATATATAACCAACATAAATTATAACCATATGTCATATGTATACTAAGACTGAAGCAAAATATAGATACTTATCCTTAGTTTCCAATATCAATTCTTAGTTTCCACTTTTATCTTGCATCTGTAGACACCCTGGATCTGTTAACTTACCAGGAAATAATCTAGTTTCTTCTCTTCTACGATGTGCACCTGCACATGATGTGAATTACACACAGCTATAGATGTTGTATATCATGATGCAATACATGCATCCATACCAGTATCATATGTACTATTTGTACATAGTAGCACCTGTACAACTTATATACCATACCAATGTCCATATCATCACCTGCACAACATATACCTCATCCACATGTTTGCAACCATTTTAGTATTATGCCAAATATTCCTTTAATTAATAATATTACCTTTAGGAAAGTTCGACCAAACTGTGCTTGGTTTGTTGATTGGGGAATAAGAAATTCATGAACCTGTTCGACTTCTACAACCAGGGTATAAATGATTTTTTTATGTAAAAGTATTCAATTGCTCTAACTTTTCCATATATCTTTTGGTTGCAGGTGTTACCAGGAATAGTGTCCACTCAGATACTGTTATTCCCACTAAGATGGGTGGCTATCTTAGAAACAAACAATCAAAGTCTACTATTGTTTTCTTTTATGAACATAGACAAGAGGAGAACCAAGAAGACCAACCTGAGTCTTGCGTTTGATTTCCTCTCCTTCTTGATAGAGCTTCGCCATTTCTTCTTTGTCTGCCCAACTTCAA
>APFE030410927.1:0-12770 GCA_000404065.3 Pinus taeda | reverse complement strand
CTTTTAGTATGGTCCAGTTTTGACCATTTATGAGCAGTTTTCAGTGGAGAACTTCTGGGAGATGATGTAATTAGTTGACCTTGTTCCTTTAGGCAATGAAGCAATGCTTTTAGGGACTTAGGAGCCCTTAGTTTATGGACATTTATGATTTGGGTTGAAGTGCCCAAAAATGTCTATAACAGCAGGAAATGTTTAGCAAATGATAACATATATGCATAATATAACTTTACAATACCAATAATTTTTTGTTTTGAGATTGAGTTTGTCTTATAGACGAGGTTTTAACAACAATGGTATATGACTTCACTTAATCATAAAGAAAACTATTGACTATGATGGTTAGTCTATCATAGCTATTTGGGGTCTAATAACAACCTTAACTTTGTCTTTAGCTAGGAACATAATTGTTTGGTACTTAAAGTACTCCAGATATATACTAATCATGTCATATGCTTTACTGTTTCTCTTTTTACACCTCTTCCAAGACGTTGTTGGCCTTGAATAATTCAATGTATGTCTAAACCAATTGAACAATCAATATGAAAATACATTTATTTCATATACATAAGGTATAGGGAAGGTTACAATATTCTCAACTCAACACCCTCCGAGTTTTTAGGTACTATGCATACCAATGTGTGAACCTAGGTTATTTACCTGTTTATACTTCACCATAAAAATTAAATCACCCATTGAAGACAAAAGAATATAACTCTTTTATTAATTATCAAATTAATTCACATGAATTCCCGCATTATTTATGCAATACTTGTTCTTTTTCCTATTTAGAACCAACAATATTATTAATGCAATTTGACCCGTAGACATCCTCATGATTGTTTGACACTGGTACAAACTATGCATTTCATATTATATCATTTTCCATTTATTGGAACAAATTTCTAGAGACGCCATATCTTTTTGCACAACAATCCTGATCACTAGTGCCACTTAGCCATCCTCTTCTTAATTTAGCAACAAATTCTTGCATGATTTGTTATCCTCTTTCTTCATCATCTAGAACATTTTATATGTTCCATTTTTTACTTGATGCATGCATTATTCTACTACCATCCTAAGAGCATAAGTTGTATTAATGTGAAAACTTCTAGTTTACTAAAGATTGGTTTATTAATTTGTATTAGTCGTGTTCCAAATCTAGTTTATTTCATACTAGACATTAGGCTACATTTGAATTGCTTTATTTGTTTATTTTTATTTTATTTTATTTTTATTCAAGTGCATCAGCATCAGCACATCCAATATATTTGTCATTTTTGTTTTCATATAGTTTATATATACACACACATATCATTTTGATCTTATCACTTCCCATATGAAGTACCTTTGTAAGATCTACAATCCTTGTACTCAAAGAATATTTTTTCTTGATTCATATTGGAAAGGTTACTATTTGTAAGATATCAACAGAAAATTCGTCTATACCTGGTTGAGTATGCACATCAATATTGTGAGGTTTGTGATTGTAGGACTTGAGTTGAGACGTTGGAGTTTGAGTAAACTGAAGAATGTGGTCTTGAACTTGTATTTAATATTGTCTTACTAATATTAATCGTGAGCCTTAGGAGCTACTTTTCCAGTTCCATTATGTATTTTTACTTTTAGGGGCCAATCTCATTCACCTACTTATGAAGGTCATAAACTTATCAATGTATGATGCCTTCATGCATACAGTGAGTTGTATTGCATGTGTGAATACTCTTCACAATACTGCCCCTAGTTCAGTATAGATTTCAACATAAAATTTGTGTTTCTTATTCATATTAGTTACAATCATATAGATATTATTTTACTCAAAGACAAGTGTAGGTCCAAACTCTGCATGTCCAACGAAATATCCATATGTTACTAATTAAAATAACCAGATAAGGTTAAGTTATTTTTCCCAACGGAAAAATTATATTCCAAATAGATTTAATCATTACATGTTGTTGGCATTATGACACATATTTGGCACTATGACGCAGGTGTTGTCCTTGATGGCAACTCACTAAGATGATAGATCATAGTTTAGACTCACAGAATGAAGGAATAGAGGTATACATGGGTTCCCCATTGACCAAGTCATGTGTACACCTGGGTTCACAGACCAAAATGCGCGTATGGGATACACATGCACTTTCACGAAAGGAAAGGTGCGTACATGTTAGGAAACTTAGTTTTGGTCCATGGTATTTGGTCAATGGTATTTTGATCCATGGTATTGGTCGATGGTATCTTGTCCAAAGTTTTGACCCCAGGTATTTGGTCCAAGGTATTGGTTCTAAATGGTTTTGGTCCATGGTACTGAGTAAGGCCTAAGAATATAAAAGGAGGAGAAGATCATTAGGCAAAGGAACTCATGAATTGAATATTTGATGAAGAGCTAGATATAATATATAGGCTATTGGGTTGTGGTTCATAGCTAGATTTGAACCAAGGATGAACCTTAGCGCTTGATGAAGGATAAGATCTAACGGTGAGTCAAGATCTTAAGGCTTGAAGTGAAGCATTTTTGTGTGGTTTTGATCATTTATCTATATAATATGCGCATGTTCTAGTCTCTAAATATGATGATCTGGGTATAACTGAAGTCTAAAATTGTTGTAGAGTTTAAATCAACATTTACAGATCTATACGCAGGTTCACTTTAGAAAAGACACATATACACGATAGTTAGGCATATCAAAACAACATATACATCTTAAACTTGATTTGCAGATCTGTACACAGGTTCTCCTTTGGAAAAGTGCGTATACACATAAGTTTGACAAAAGGAAGTAGTGTATATCTCACAAAATATATTTTAGCTACTTCTGTTTGTCATTGCAGTGTTATGGGTTCTGGCTTGGGTTCTGTTTACTATATTTTGGTTACTGTATTCTGGTTACAACATTCTGAAGATTTTCCAAAGTGATTGGTTAATTCAGTTTTGGTTGATACAAAAGGAGATTGGTTGATGTAGATGATTGAATGATGCTATTGATGGATCCAGTCTGAAAATTTATGAAACATGGTCCCTAGAAGAAAAGAGAAGGATGGAGCCTTCTGTAGGCTAGCACTTATGTGCTAGTAAACATTTCAACTAGTACAAGATCTAGGGGGTTGTAGCTCCCTTCCAAGAGAAGTTGGAGAATGATAGAAGGTTGTAACCTTCTACAGGAAGAAGCCTACATACTGGTATAAGACTACACCAGTACAAAAATTGTAAAAAGAAGTTTCTAATTTAAAAGAAGATAGAGATAATTGCAGTAGGTGGTTTTCACCCACATTGGGTTTCCACCTTATATCTTGTGTTCTTGTGTGTGATTGTTTGTTCTGTTTTTACTGCACCTAGTTACTATTTATATGGTTCTGATGCACTAATTAAAGATCAACATATGAAGAATTAACTAAATCTTAAGTCTGCAGGATATACGCTAGTTGCCTTAAACATAGTTGTGTATACACGCAAGTTTCATTAACTGAAGTAGCGTATATGAATTTGACTATGGAAATGAAAAATTATTGACTTGCGAATACTGACACCCCCCCTCTCAGTATTATTTCCAACAATTGGCATCACAGAAGGTCCTTCAGAAGAAGCTTTCTCACTTGAAGGAAGATCCATCATCATGAGTAACCATGAAAAAGAGGGATCCATTAGACCAACAATCTTTGATCGGAGAAACTTCATTTATTGGAAGGTAAGAACCGCAACCTATCTTCAATCTCTCGGAATAGATGTCTGGGAGATCGTGGAAGTAGGATATACATTTCCATCGGCAATTCCTACAGATGCGGCAGGTAAAGCGAAATATGAAACCAATGCCAAGGCTTTCAATACATTATTGGTGAGTTTGTCACAATCAAAATTTGTCAAAGTTCTGCAGCTCAAATCCGCCAAATAAATATGGAACAAGATCGTTCTAAGCTATGAAGGAGACACAAGTAAAATGTGCAAAACTGCAAACTCTCATAATTCAATATGAAACTCTCAAAATGCACAATGATGAAAGTATATCTAGTTACTTATTATGCATAGATGAGATTGTTAATTGCATGAAGAATTTGGTGAAGAGATAAAAGAAGTCACTTTAGTTGAAAAGGTTTTAAGATCCTTGTCTACTAAGTTTGAATCAAAAGTATCTGCCACAGAAGAAAAGCAGGATCTTCAAACTATTACTATGACACAGCTACACGGAATCTTAACTGCTTTCAAAATGAGAAAAGGAGGTCCATCAAATATGAGAGAAGCTACATTTAAAGCTTCAGGAAGAGAAGAACTCAATGAATCAGGACATATTTCAGAAGGAGAGGAAGAAGCAAACTTTGTCAAAAACCTTCAACGGGGTTCCAGAAGATTCACAGGTAAACTAGCTTTCAAATGTTTGCTTGTGGAAGAGTTGGTGATTATGCTGCCAAATGTCCTCATAAAGATAAGCTTGATAAAGGTAAATAATCAGCAAAATGGAATAGAAAACAAAGTGTAAGTAAGAAAAGCTACTATACGCATGAAGATAGCGATGGTTGATCTAATAGTGATGAAGATGAAAATAGTAATGACTATAGATTTTTGATGGCTTTTGAAGATGATAATTTCTTGGATGCTTTAGATGAAGATGATATTTATGAAGAAATATCTAAACTCAAAATTTGTTTAGAAGAAAAGAATATGATTTTAGATACTTTGACATTCCAACTTACTGAAAGATAAAAACACAATCAAAAAATGGAAAGTGAAATTGTGCGTCTCAGAAAGGATATTGAGAAAACAAAAGCTCTCAATCTTAGATTTTCTAAGGGATCAGAAAAATTAAATGAAATTATCAAAATGTAGTGTTCTCCTCTGTTAAAGATAGGTCTTGGATATACTGAAGAAGCATCTCAATCACAAAAGTTGTCAACCTTCACTAAAAGTTATCTTAATGCAGCAAAGATGAGTGAACAGTTTGACAATTGTCAACAAAGTCATAAAGAAGATCACCAGGAAATCAGACTCAATTTACTTCAAGGATAATAGAAGCTACAACAAACCTCAGGTAAATCATACTCAATCTGCTTCAAGAATGAGTATCAATTGAAACGACAATCACCACGTTAGTATATTCGATAATTGCAGGAACTTCTTTAATGGCCAATGTTTTTCATGTCATAACTTTGGACACAAAGCTTCTCAATGTGTTGCTTACAAGACCATCATGACTAGAGAAGCATGAAATCAAAGGAATGTGACAAGGATCATGAAATGAACTTACAATAACTTTTATCTTCTTGAAAATGAAATAGAATGCTCTATCTACAACAACTTCGGTCATGAAGAATCTGAATGCAGGAGTAAATTTCGGCAAACATCTCAAAAGGAGCAAACTTGATTAAGTCCCAAAATATGAAAAAAGAAAGAGTCGCAACTAGAAAGATGTGGTGTAGCATTTTATGTAGAAGGACAAGAAAATCAGTGGTATATCGTAGTGGATGCTCAAAACACATGACAACTGACAAGGAAAAACTTCAATCATATAATGCCTTAGAAAAGGAAAAGAAGGTCTCACCTGGAAATGACACTCCTACCGTCATAAAAGATAAAGCTCTGTTCTCTTAAAAGAAAAGGATAATGTTGCAAATGCTATGTATGTTGATGGTCTAAAGCATAACCTGTCGAGTGTCAGTCAAATGTGTGATCAAGGAAATGAAGTAGTATTTCGATCGAATGGATGTGTTGTTCGTGAGCTTGATACAGGTGAAACTGTGATCAAAGGTATAAGAAATCCAAATAACTTATACATACTCAAGGGAAGATAACAACAATGCTATCTAAGCAAAAATGATGAACACTGGCTATCGCATAGAAGATTGGGGCATCTAAGCTTCTCTGAAATAAGGAAAGAATGCAAATTCTAGGTTGTTCATGATCTTCTTGATATCAACATTCCAAAAAATACAATATGAAAATCATGTCAATTTGGTAATCAAACCAGTGTCGCATTTACCTGAAAAGGAAGGATAAGCTAGTAGGCTTCTTGAACTTGTTCATGCTAATTTATGTGGTCCATCAAGGAAAAAGTCACCTCGTGGAGAAGAATACTTTATATTGTTCATTGATGCTTTTTGTAGAATGTGTTGGATAGGAATTCTAAAGCATAAAGATGAAGCATTTGAAAAATTCAAAGCCTTCAAATCTTTGGTTGAGAATGAATCAGATCGTAAAATCAAATGCATCAGATCTGATCAAGGAGGAGAATTTACCTCGGATGAATTCTTTGACTTTTGTGAAGAACATGGAACAAAAAGGGAATTATCCACTGCAAGGACTCCTCAGCAAAATGGAGTGGTAGAAAGGATGAGTAGAGTTGTTCAACAAATGTCTCATGCTATGCTAGATGAGTCTGGAACTCCTGCAATCTTATGGGGTGAAGTTGCATTCACTGCCATCACTATTCTCAACAAAACAAACGTTCAGGTAAACAACACTCAAACTCCTCATGAACTTTGGTATGATAGGACTCCTATGATAAAATAATTCAATGTTTTTGGAAGAAAATGTTACATCAAAAATACTGATGAAAAAATTGGTAAGTTTGAGCCTAGAGTGGATGAAGGTATTCTCCTTGGTTACTCTTCCCGAAGTAAAGGATATAAATGTTATAATAAAAGGCTTGGGAAAATTATTGAAAGTATTGATGTTGTGGTTGATGAAACATGCAAAAATCCAAGGCAAATAAAAACTAAAGAGCATGAAGAAGATGAGGATTATGCTTCCACATCAAATCAGACTAATTTTGAAGAAGAAACCAATGAAGCACCAGAAGAAGAGATAACGGTAGAAGAAAAGTCTCCATCCAGGTATGTTCAGAAAAATCATCCAGAGACTTAAATTTTGGGATAGAAATAGGCAGGTGTGCAGACAAGAAGAACTATTTTAGAAGCTTCAAGCTATCTAGCATTACTATCCTCCACCAAACCTAAAAATGTAAGTGAAGCATGTAAATATGAATGTTGGGTCAAAGCCATGAATGAAGAACTTGAGAAAATTGAAAAGAATGACACTTGGGAATTAGTTCCTAGACCTCATGATAAGAATATCATAGGAACTAAATGGATATTCAAAAACAAGCTAAATGAAAATGGAGAATTTATTAGAAACAAGGCTAGACTTGTTTGTAAAAGATATGCTCAACAAGAAGGTATAGATTTTAAAGAAACTTTTGCAACTGTTGCTAGACTTGAATATATAAGAATGTTCCTTTCTCATTCTAGCTTTCAGAAATTCAAAGTATACCAAATGGATGTAAAATTTTCCTTTCTTAATGGAGACTTAGAAGAAGAATTCTATATTGAGCAACTAGAGGGGTTAATTCCTGGAAATGATGCAAAAATTGTATGCAGACTCAGAAAAGCTCTCTATGTTCTAAAACAAGCTCCAAGGGCCTAGTATTACCGTCTTGACAAATATCTCCATCAGCAAGGTTTTTTAAAAGGGTCAACTGATAGCAATCTATATAGAAATATTGACAATAACAAATTGCTAATACTTGTTGTGCATGTTGATGATATCATTTTTGGTAGCAATGAAGAAGCCATGAGTTGAAATTTTGCTTCGGTAATGCAACAAGAATTTGAAATGTACCTGCTTGGTGAGCTTACATATTTTCTTGGTCTACAAGTTCAACAACATAAAGATGGTATTTTTCTGTCACAAACCAAATATCTCAAACAGATCTTGAAAAAGTATAACATGGAAGATTCTAAACCAGTATGTACCCCAATGGTAACAGGATGCAGTCTCAACTCAAATGATGAATCAACAATAGTACATAAACCAACTTACAGATCCATGATTGGCAATTTGCTTTATCTAACACGTACCTTACCAGACATCATGCATGTAGTAGGAATAGTTGGAAGATTGCAAGCAAGTCCAAAGAAATCACACCTTTAGGCAGTCAAAAGGATTTTCAAATATCTTCAAGGTACACAGAATTTTGGTTTATGGTATCCTAGAGATATAGATCTTATGCTTCATGCATATACAGATGTAGATTGGGTAGGAAGCATTGATGAAAGAAAAAGCACCAATGGTGGTGCATTCTATATGGGTTCCAGATTAGTGTCTTGGTTTAACAAGAAACAAAGTTCAATTGTATTATCTACAGCTGATGCAGAATATGTGGCTGCTACATCTTGCTGCACACAACACCTTTGGATGATGCAAACATTGCAAGGAATTCAAATCACATGTACTCCACCCATCTCCATTCTATGTGATAACACAAGTGAAATCAGTATTTCAAAGAATTCAGTCATGCATTTGAAAACCAAGTAAATACCGATCAAATATCATTTTCTACATGAACAAGTGCTTGAAGAAAAGGTCAAATTGGAGTATGTTCCCTCCAAAAAATAGGTTACTGATATATTCACCAAACTAGTGCCTAGATAGACATTTGAATATCTCAAATAGAAGTTGGCAGTACTTGATTCATCATCTTGCTGTTAAAACTTATCTATTTCAGAGAAAAGTGGGTATACGCGAGTTCCAGGAGCGTATCTACATACATACGCCGAATTCTATTGATACAGGCCCACATATGTTGGTTTGAAGGAAAACAATGGGCTAGACTTAGGATGAAAGGAGTCTGATATGGGTCTGACAATGATCATCTGGCACAGGGGGAGAATATACTTCTAATAGTGCATTGTTGGCATTATCTTACAAATTCACAGTTGTTTTTGATTCAGGTGGAACATGTTCAGGGGGGGATCATGGTTGCTGGTCTAGATGGTGATTGACAGATGTTGCTGATGATAGTTGCTGATAACGACCATGGTCTTGTTTAAGATATTGGGTATCTATGTCATGTATATCTTTTAATGTCAAGGTCATGAAACAACCTATTTTTCTTCCCCACTATGCATGGGATGGATGATGTAATGTTCTTGTTTTGACATGTATAAACACTTGGTATATCCCCACTTGGTAGGGAGATAGATGTATGTATGAGTCATTGGTGATAGGAAAGTCATTTATGATGTATGTATAGAGTCATGTTCTTTTTTTTATAACATCCTTTTGTAGACCTTTCTTATATTCAGGGGGAGAATGGACTTGAGCATGGAGCTCAATTGGCACACTTTAGCATATCAGAGAATTCAGCATCCACTCAGGGGGATCATAACCCTTTGCCCTTGATGACAAAGGGGGAGAGTGACTTGGGGTTGCCATCAAGTCCAAAGGGGGAGATTGTTGGAATTATGATGTATATTTGGCACTATGACACAGGTGTTGTCCTTGATAGCAATTCACTCAGATGACAGATCATAGTTCAGACTCACAAAATGAAGAAATAGAGGTATACACAGGTTTCCCATTGACCAAGCTGCATGTACACATAGCTTTGTAGACCAAAATGTGTGTATGGTGTACACACACACTTTCACGGAAGGAAAGGCGCGTACATGTTGGAAAACCTAGTTTTGGTCCGTGGTATTTGGTCCATGGTATTTTGATCCATGGTATTGGTCCAAGGTATCTTGTCCAAAGTGTTGACCTCAGGTATTTGGTCCAAGGTATTGGTTGTAAGTGGTTTTGGTCCATGGTATTGAGTAAGGCCTAAGACTGTAAAAGGAGGAGAATATCATTAGGCAAAAGGCACTCATGAATTGAATATCTGATGAAGAGAAAGATCTAATATACAGGCTATTGGGTTGTGGTGTATACATGCATTTGAACTAAGGATGAACCTTAGCACTTGATGAAGGATAAGATCTAATGATGGGTCAAGATCTTTGTTGAACAGGTAAATCCCCTCTGCGGACAGAGGCGATCCCACTATCCCAACACGGGTCTAGCAACAATCACACAACGCTAACACGCAGGTTCCTAATTGCAAATCAAAGATCGATGATGATGGCCTACCTAGATTCCAATGCTAGTACTTGTAGAAGAATCGTTGCTCCCGTTCCTTTGCTCTGGCTGGTCACAATCCCCACGATCCTTGTGAACGGACACTTGCACATGCAAAGAACGACACAAATACAAGCATAAAATCCAATAGATGCAACTATATATCAGTCAGAAAAGATATAACTCAATCATCATTATAAAGACACATGAGTGGAACCATAATGATTGTCGTCTATTAATGAGTAAAAACAGAGAAAGATACAACCAAGGTTCTGACGTTGAACCTATTCTCTGACTGGGCGAGCAGCTAAATACGCCTTGCAGAAGACCTTCTCTCTCTCAGAATTCCGGCAGCATAACCTCCCTATGCTTCCCAATTCTTACTATCACTCTAGCATTACTTCAGCACTCACAAAGACTCTAGCAAAAACTAGCTTGTTTAATGCATGAGGACAGTCATTTATAGATGGAGAAGGGAGGAAGATACATTGTACCAAGACGCCCATTGTGGATTGGCATTATCCCTGAAAAGCTACTCAGCATAGTTCTCATGGATAAACAATGACTCTCGACCTCTATCTTGAGGATTTTTCCCTCAAAGAACTTCATGACAAGAGAGGAAAAAACATATGGGTGCACGTTGGCCAAAAATCATTACCAAATTTAGGTGGCGCGGGTGTTTCTCTAGGACAGAGCACCAATGGGAGTGCCCCCTTTTGAGGATCTGAGTCATTGGTGCGGGTAAGACACTGTGTACCTGCGCCAATGGAAAAAGGGCACTTTTTAGGGATGATTTGCAAAAGGTGTCTTCAGGGAACATGAAGTACATACTCAGGGGAACATAATGCAAGTGTTCTTAGGTTATGTCACTGGTCATAGGTCCCAAAATGTGTCCTCCAATGTACGAAAACAAGGGTAACAGGGACGGTGACCAACGGTGACAAATTACTGTGTAACAATCTTAAGGCTTGAAGTGAAGTATCTTTATGTGGTTTTGATCATTTATCTGTATAACACGTGCATGCTGTAGTTAGCAAATACGATGGTCTAGGTATAACTAAAGTCTGAAATTGTTGTAGAGTTTAAATCATCATTTAGAGTTCTATATGAAAGTTCACTTTAGAAAACATGCGTATACATGCTGGTTAGGCATATCAGAATAGCGTATACATCTTAAATTTTATTTGCAAATCTATACGGAGGTTCTCCTTGGGAAAAGTGTGTATACATGTAGGTTCGACAAAAGTAAGTAGCGTATATCTCACAAAATATATTTTAGCTACTTCTATTTGCTGTTGTAGTGTTTTGGGTTCTGGCTTCGGTTCTGGTCACTATATTTTGGTTACTCTATTCTGGTTACAACATTATGAAGATTTCTCAAAGTGATTGGTTGATTCAGTTTTGGTTGGTGCAAAAGGAGATTGGTTGATGCAGATGATTGAATGATGCTATTGATGGATCCAGTCTGAAAATTTATGAAACGTGGTCCCTGGAAGAAAAGACAAGGTTGGAGCCTTTTGTAGGCCGACACCTATGTACTATTAAACATTTCAGCTAGTACAAGAGCTAGGGGGTTGTAGCTCCCTTCTAGGAGAAGTTGGAGAACGAGAGAAGGTTGTAGCCTTCTGCAGATAGAAGTCTGCATACTGGTATAAGACAACACTAGTACAAAAATTGTAAAAAGAAGTTTCTAATATAAAAAGAAGATAGAGACGATTGCAGTAGGTGGTTTTCACCCACATTGGGTTTCCACCTTATATCTTGTGTTCTTGCGTGTGATTGTCTGTTCTATTTTTACTACACCTAGTTACTGCTTATATGGTTCTGATGCACTGATTAAAGATCAACATATGAAGAATTAATTGAATCTTAAGTCTGCATGATATACGCTAGTTGCCTTAAACATAGTTGTGTATACACGCAAGTTTCATTAACTCAAGTAGCATATATGAATCTGACTATGGAAATGAAAAATTATTGACTTTCTAATACTGATTCACCCCCCTCTTAGTATTATTTCCAACACATGTAAATGAACCAACCAAAATATTAAGTTCTTAACTATATTTTATGGGAACCTTTATAATAGATATCCTTAAATAAAACCTTCAGAGTTTTTCCAAACTCTGCATGTCCAATGAAATATGCATATGTTACTAATTAAAATAACCAGGTAAGGTTAAGTTATTTTCCCCAACAGAAAAATTATATTCCAAGTAGATTTCATCATTACATGTAGATTGACCAATCAAATATTAAGTCGAAAGACAATTTGTACAAATATATAGTCTTATACAACGACCTGTCCTTAATGAGCTTAACGATATTTTATGGGAACCTTTATAATAGATAACCTTAAATAAAACCTTTAGAATTTATTCTAGGATTAATCATCAACTTCTATTAATGTTGACAGTAGGTCATGGACTTCTTACTTGATGATATATATAGTTTCTATTTATATACTATTATCTTTTATTATTCCTTAATGTTTTCCATGATCTATGGAAACAAAAACACTTGACATTTTTTCTCATAAAGGTTCAACATTTGTTCCCTTCATATTTCGAGATCTCTATATGTATAAACTTTATCCCATCAAGTTATTTCCTTAACTGGACTATCCTTACCGGCATTAATTTGTATTTTATTAAGCTATGTCCTTGCATAGAAATCATACAACTCAAAGTTTGATATTAATATGAGTAGAATTATATGGTGACCATATCATTAAGTTTCGTCATTTTTTTTTAATCTAATCACTTATTCACCTCCCTATTTATAACTTTTATTACATCATATATCCATTATTCTTTCTAAGCTAGTTATATGCCTTAGACATCTTATGTGGAGGCATTTAGTATTTGAACCTTATCATTCCTCAATG
>APFE030410918.1:0-12237 GCA_000404065.3 Pinus taeda | reverse complement strand
AGGGGGTATAAAAGCTCAGTTCATAGATGTGCCTTAGGGAGGAGTTGGCATGGAAACCAAAAATAATAATATTTAATTGTAGGGTAGTGAAACCCTAATTCCTGGCAGGGCAAGAACCTTGCCCTAGGGAATCTTGGAGGCATCAGAAGATTCTGAGAGGTGCAGGAGGTCTTTTTCTTAGAATTGGACATTTGGACATGTGTTTTTGAACAATTTTTTGCCTAGAGTTTAGTGGTGTTGTTTGTTTCTATAGTTGGTATCTCCATTTATCATCCATATTCTAGCAACGAGGTATAAGAATTTTATGTAAATGTTGATTGTACTTATTCATTTTTCATGCCACTTAATGAATGATGGCCTCCCCATTGTTGAGTAGGGTTTGGAGACATAGTCCAAATTGGACGAACTCCGTTATCAACTCTTGTGTCTTCTATTTCTTGTTTTCATGATCTTTTCTTCATGTTTTATGTGTGCTTAAATTTCCTTGGTTAATATGCTCCTTTACATCTAATTCTTAATGCATCCATAAGCAAAAGATCTTGGATCATTGCAAGAGAGGGCTTGGTGGAGTCCTTATGCAATATGGACAAGTGGTATGTAATGAGTCCTAGAAATTAGATGAACAGGAAAATAACTACCCGACACATGATCTTGAGTTAGCAACGATTATACATGCATTAAATATGTGGAGACACTATCTTCTTGGTAGGTGGCTTTTTCTTATGAGTGATCACATTGGATTGAGGTATTTATTTGACCAACTGAATCTAAAAGTCAAATAGGCTAGATGATTAACCATGATCAATGAGTTTGATTTCAAGATTAGGTATGTCAGGTAAAGAGAACAGGGTCATAGGCGCTCTTAGCAGATAGGTACATGTACATCAATTGGTAGCTATAAGCTCCTATGGGATGGACTTTTAGGATAGGATCTTGCAGGCATGACAACGGGATGTCAAGTATATGGAGATTGTGCATAAGTTGCAGCAGGGTGATAGTACAGGTACATGTACAGGTCATGGTACATGTATAGGTACAGGTACAACTACATGTAGTTGTACAAGTACAAGTATAGTTATAGGTACAGGTACAGGTGCAGGTGCACAGGGCATGGACTATTGTCTTATAATAGATGGATTGGTCAGGTTTCGAGA
This sequence comes from Pinus taeda, assembly GCA_000404065.3. Lineage (NCBI taxonomy): Eukaryota > Viridiplantae > Streptophyta > Pinopsida > Pinales > Pinaceae > Pinus > Pinus taeda. The sequence goes on along the minus strand of APFE030410918.1, from coordinate 11,083 downwards.
CATGAAATATGGACTGGATAATAGTGGGCTCAAGAAGGTGATCTTGAGGGATCTTCATGTGAAACCATATTTAGGTCACCCAGGTTATTAGAAGACATGGACAACATTGAAGAGGTGTTACTATTGGCTGGATTTGAAGAGGGATGTAGCATAGTTCATGGCTAGATGATTTGATTGTTAGTGAGTAAAGGCAGAGTGTAAGCATCTAGGTGGTCTGCTACATCCAATTGCAATTCCATAATGGAAATGGGAGGTCATTTCCATGGAATTCATCATAGGGTTTCTAAAGAAAATGAAGCAACACGATTCCATCATGGTCATTTTGGAAAGGTTGACAAAGTTTGCACACTTCATTCCAGTGAAGTCTACGTACTCAGCTAGTGAAGTGGTGTAGGTGTTCATTAGAGATCTGGTTAGACTACATGGTGTTCTAAAGAAGATTGTGTCGTACATGGATGTGAAGTTAACTTCCAAGTTTTGGAAGGAGTTATTTATAGGTTTGGGCACAAAGTTGGCCTTCAGCAAAACTTATCATCTATAGACAAATGGATATATAGAGAGGGTAAACATGATATTAGAGGACATGTTGAGGATGTATGTGATGTATCAGTAGTGGAAATAGGAAGAGTATATCCCTTTGGTAGAGTTCACATACAACAATAGTTATCAAGTGACATTGAGGAAGAGACCTTTTGAGGCATTGTATGGGTAGAGTTATAGCACTCCCATCAGTTGGAGTGATCCAGTTAGTAGAGTAATGATTAGACCAGATATCTTGGAAGAAATGGAACATGAGATGCAAGTGATCAAGAAGAATCTAAGGGAAACACAAGACAGGTAGAAGAGTTATGCAGATAGGAACACATTGTTCAAGGAGTTCCTAGTTGGGGAACATGTGTACTTGCACATCAAAACAAAGAAGAGCTCCCTGCATATTGGATCATGTGCCAAGATGGCACTATGGTTTTTTGTACCCTTTCGTATCATTGAGAGGGTTGGGCTAGTAGCTTATCGACTTGCACTTCCTATGACAGTGAAAGTCCACGACGTTTTCAATGTATCTTTTCTTAAGAAGTATGTTAAGGATGTTGATCATGTAATTAATTGGTCTATATTGCAGGTGGAACTAGATGGAGAATTCTAGCTAGAACCTTAGTGTATATTGCAGAAAAAGGTGCTCATGCTCCAGAACCTAGAAATTGAGCAAGTTAATGTGAAATAGAATCACTTTGGGCCCGATGAAGCTACATGTGAGATGACGGATCAAATGCATGCCATGTATCCTTCCTTGTTTTCCAGTTGAGGCAAGCATCTTGACATGGTGATTTGGTATTTTCTTACGGTGGTCTGGTATTTTCTTATTGTGGTTTGGTATTTTCTTATGGTGGTTTGACATTTTATTATGATGATTTGGTATTTTCTTATGGTGGTTTGGTATATGCTTTATGGTGTTTTAATATATGCTTTATGATGTTTTTATTTATGCTTAGATATGATGACTAGTATATGTTTGATATATGTTTTGGTATATGATTAGGCATTTGTTTTGGTATCTATATTTTGATGATGTTGCTATATGTACCCATGTGTATGGATGTAAATACTGTAACGAGTTGTGTTAAAAATCTCCACTATGCAGTATGGGTGTCATGTGATTATGGTTATGTTATCATGTTATTATTTTATCATGTGGTTATGCTATCATGGTGTTATGATGTCATGTGGATTGGAACTCGGCAGGATGATCATTGTAAATACTCTAATGAGCTATTATATAAAGCTCCACTATGAAGTATGTTGTCATGTTGCCATAATGGTCTTCTCTTGAGTAGATATTTCACTGAAAATACTGCATCGATCTATGTTATAAAGCTCCATAAGCAGTATGTATTCTTTCAATAGATTACTGAGGTATATGAGTGATTGAACATCAAGGATAATGTCCCCTAATGGGGAGGCTTTTGTAATAGCCCTGGTGAAAATTTCATGTAATAAAAGTTAAAAACAATAACTACGGATGTATGGGACACTTATTCCAAGATTAATGTTGGGAAATACATCCTGGGGGGGTGTTCATTTGGTTGTTTATGGCTAAGGAAATAGGAAAAGGCAATGGCTAAGTGCTTGGAAAGGAAAAATGGCATTTTGGCACAATTATTTATGAAAATAATGGAAATTAGGAGAAAATAGAGACCTCATTCATAAAAAGCCTTATGAGGATCAATTGGTAACCTTTCTTCAGTTTTGCTTTAGAGTTATTTTATTATTCTCTCTCTCTCTCATACTCTGGGACACTTAGAGTTTTTTTGGAGCACTTTTGCATTGGAGCAAGGAAGGGAAAGAAGGCAAGAGGAAGCAAAAATCAAGTAGGGAAAGGCAGGATCAAACACCTATAAGAGGCTTCATTATAGGTATTGACTTTCACGTGTATTTCCCTTGCTAGCTTTGGCATGCATGGGATTGTATGTGTTTCTTTTCTACCATGATACGGGTTTTGCCAAGTGTGATAGTATTTTTAGCCTAGCATTGCCATTTCCTGATAACTTTGATGAGATGGGTTCTCTCATTCGGTTTATGTGGGATGGCCAGATTGGATTTGAAGCTAAGTGGGTTGGGTCTCTGGATCGACAAACACATAGTGTAGTGGTCCCTTAAACAGATTGAGGATGCACGAAGCCATTGGCCCAGTAACCCCTAAACTAGTCTGTGGGTTGCATTAAAGATAGATTGTGTGCCTCGGTGGGCCTAGGAATCCTTGTCGTGAATGGTAGGATATATGGTAAAGCCAAGAGGTGGATTTTATCTCTGTTGGACCTAGTGATTATGGGATGGAATGCACAATAGATCTTAGAGAGTATGTCTCGATGCAAGGCCTGGTGATCCCTGGATCAAACAACAAATGCACGGTAAAGCCTGAGAGACTAGGAGGAACTCAAATTCCTCACAGTGTAGGTGAAGAAATATGGTGGAATCCACATTGATTGGTGTTTTTGATGTGTTCTATGAGTCCCACATTCATGCTTGGAATATGGCACAGGGGTGATTGGCTAAAGAGAGACGTGGCTCAGCCAATCTATGGTTGGGTGGAATGTGGTAGTCCCATCTTTGTTTGGTTCATTTTATTCACTAATGAGAAATTCATTTCCTTGATTTTCATGTGTAAATTTACTAGTGTATATATGGATTTTGATGGCTGATATGTCTATTGTATCTATGTTCCTATTATGCTAGTTATATGCACATTTTATGACAACAACTATGCTTGTCTCTTAGCATATTTTTACTTTTATATGAATGGATAATGTGTCTATGACCTAATAGATGAATATGCAGCAAATGACATGAGGGAACAATGATTTATAGTTATTCCTAGATAAGTATGAGATTCCTACACTTAATTATGATGTTTACACCTATAGGGTACATTTCGACAATATGTTTAATGAAATTCCTGTCATGGCTAGTAGCGGTATGGTTAATGTCTTGTTCAGTTTATTGCTTTTGCTTCACTTTTTCCATGTACCTTTCTTGATTTCAAGCTTTCATTCCATTCTAGGCAGCGGCCTGGGCTCTGGGCCTGAAAAAGTGGCTTAAATCCTAGGGTCATTGGCACAGACCTAACAAGTTTGGTCCACAATTGCTGGCATGCAGGCCCATGATAGAAAATTTAGGTCTTTGGTTGCTCCCTTGCCCATAACATGAGAGCGACTATGGTCTTAAAGGTCTAGAACAACAATGTGACCTAGGGACAGGCTATCTGAGTGGCTGACATGTCTCTTGAGGGTTCTATTGATGATGTTGGATGACTGTATGTGATGTTTCACCGATTCCACTTCGTTAAGGTTATCTATGAAGTTGAATCTGATCATAGTAGCCTCTCGTCTCATGTTTAACCCAGTTGGCATGGTTACTTGGGTGGATGTGGGAGGAGGGTGTTACATTCATCATGGCCATAAAATGGAAAGAATCTTTGTAGGTAAGAGTAGCGTAGGAAGCAACCAAAAGAACAACAGTGATCAACAAACCGATTGAGGACAAAGGTAAGAGGAAAATTGCTGAGAACCCAGATGCTGAGAATAGCTAAAATTTCAAAGAAGATCCTCTTGTTGAGAAGGTAGCTTTGGAAATAGAGGTGAAAAAGCTACAACATGAGAGGAGAGGGAGGGAAGAGAAGTAGAAATAGGAATAGGAGGAAAGGCAAGGTGCAATGATAGAGAAAATTGTGCCTATACAGGTTGAGGAATCAGAACAGCCAGCATATGAAGAAGAGGGTGAGCAGGTGGAGGTTAAGGAAATTCATGACTAGATTGAGAATATGGTTGAAGCAATGGACATGGAGTTGGAACATGAGACACAATACCAGGATACCAACATCATGCTAAGAACATCTGAGGTCCCACCTCAGTCTCCCCCATCTATAGAATAAGAACCAATCTCGAGTGAGCAAGGAGAGGATGTTCTCCTTGATGATGATCTGGTGATGGATGTGTACAACCTATCATTTGATGAGTCGTAGAAAAATATTGTACAGGAATGAAGAAAGAAGCTCCAAAATGATCACGTGTCACTTGCATACATAGAGGAAAGGGTGATTGTGTCATATGTTAGGAGACATCCAGCTATTATGGCCAATGCCTCTAAGGCTTATGCAGAGGCCATGATTTCAAATTTCAAGTTCTTGTTAGCAGAGAATTATTGGATGGCAAAGGAATTGCAAGATGCTAGGTAGAGGGAAAAATAATCTGCAAGGTTCACTATGGTAGAAATGAGAAAAGTGATACTTGCTAAAGTATCAACTCTTGAGACCACCATGCGGAAACTGTATGACATATTTTTCAATGTGCATAAGGTAGTTGTCCATCTCTATGGTTTTTAGTAGAAGTGCATGAATATTGTCCAAACTCTCAAAGACATAAATTCTTCTATTACACATGTACAAGAATGGAAAATGAGGTACAAGGGATCCCCCTTTACTTGCATAAGATAATGAAGCTGTAGGTAGATTTAGACAAATCATGGATTTGGATGTTGATCTAAAACTATGAGCAGCTCCCTCCACTTATCACTAGCATTGAAGCTTCCTATGCATGGTTGTTCAAGATTCTGGATGTCATAGTGAGGACACACAAGATCCCTTCAATCAGATCCCTCACTCAAGCCATGAAGAAGAACGAAGTCCTGCTGGAGGTCGATAGGTACATGGAGTAGTTGATGCGAGAGGCCACCAGTGATGACTTGCAGTTGAGAATAGAAAACATGCAGAATTACATCGGTGGGCCAACCACACTCAGGACAATGTTGTGCATGGTCTAAGATGATCTGGAAAGAGTTTCTAGAACTATATACACAGAAGCCATGGAGGCAAAAGTTCATTTCCAGAAGGAAATCACCAAATAGTATGGGAATGGAATAGCGCAGTACCGAGCTTGGTATCAGTTCATCATCGAAGACCATCAAGAGGATGTTTCCAAGTTGGTCTTTCCCCAAGCTTCTGAGTGATGGTGTTTACCTTGTTAGGCTGACTCAAGCCTATTTTTTCCCAGATGGGTATATGTGGTAATTGTATGATTATATGTAAATATATTGTAAGTGAAATTCCAAGTGTCATTAGAGGAATGTGAAAAGTCACTATGTAATGTAAAGAGTTATTTTTAAAGGAGTTTAGGGTCATCTCACTTGACTCAATGCAATATCACACACTTGATTCCAACAAAGTTATCATACTGACCTCTGCATGCTATCGCGGTCAAGGCACTACTTTACCATCTGTTGCTGGGATTCCTACTCCAAATAGTCTGAGGTCTAGTTGGGACTTCTTACTAGGGAGATCCCTTGACATGTTGGCAAGTCCAACATCATGAACATTTATGGCACTAGAAGAAGGGCCAGATGACAAGCTGAGTCCTCAAGGTTTATTTTGAATCCTGCACATCATTCATGACTTACATTACAATCTCAACTCTGACATGTTTTTCTCATGCACATGATTTCGAAGCGCGGAAGGATATCATCGATAAATTTTCATGACTCAAGTACAATGGTGAAGGTAGAATAGCCTTGCTAAGACGCGGAGTTGCCCTCTTAGGCTTCTATGAAAGAAATGAAGTCTCATCAGACAACATTGCTTGTGGGTTGTTCGCTTACACATTCGAAGGGAAAATTGAGCAATGGTGTCACACATTCCCTGCAACCTCTATTCACTCTTTTAATTATATGATCTGAGAGTTAGGCAGTGATTTCTTTCATTATGACTATAAAACACTCAAAAAAATAATTCAAGGATTATAGAAAGTGCCTGATGAATCTATTGCACAATTTTGGGATCGCTTCTGTAATATTTCTTTTCAAATCCTTGAAGATGAAATTGAATGGAAATTTCTCAAAGAAATATTTTAGCATCTTCTTAACGTATCTAAAAATCCACATTAGCTGGAATCATTCAGACCCCTCCCTACATACCTCAGTGTTAGATATTCCAAATGTAAGACAGAGAAGGTTTCTATCACAAGTGACCCTCAATCCTCTTCTCATTAAACAACTCTAGCTTCGAAGGATGAGGTGGGAGAAGCTGCGAACCCATCTGTTGAACTGTCACCTCCTCCCACCTCACCTACTATGGATATCTGCATATATTTGGACTGCAAGCATGATGGTTGTCACATGATCTTGTTCTCTCAACCTCCGTCCTCTGGTTCCTATGATCCTCCATATTTATAGTGTTGTGTTCATTGGTTCCAGAATCCACATCTATTTTTCATGAGGATCAAATTGTTGATGAAGTTGGCGTTGAGAAGCCAACCCATGCTTTCATTTATGACAAGTATGTGTGGGAATATGAAGAAGAACCTGTGGTGAAGGATGACCTCCTTCTATCTGCACCTCATCTACTCTATCCTGACATCTTCTATGATTTTTCCATTTTTTATTTTTCTTATGAAAAATCATACCCAAATGTTTCTACTTCTAATAATTCACAGGACACAGAGGATGTCAGTCCATAATTTTATTACACTGAGGACAAATCTTTCTTCTCGACTCTACCCAATCTATCATCTTTTCTTTCTGGAAATTCAGAGGGTAAAAAAATTTGTTTCTCATCAACCCCTTTTTATGATTCGTTAGATCATGAGGATGTCGATGCATATCTTGAATTTTCTGATCGTTGTTGTCATGATCTCCTTACTCATTCATTTGAGCACAACTCTGATTCACTTATTGTTCATCTTTCCAAGCCATAGGTCTTTTACGATACATATTTTAATCAAGTTGAGACCCCTCAAGCTATCGAAGCACTTCAACTTGAGCTTATGGTTATGTTAGGATGTCTCAGTCCTAAGGTCAGTTCCACTTCCGATTAGAAATCTGTTGATTCACCCCAAGATCCTCATCACTCTCTCATGCACATTCAAAATCAACCTAATCTATAGATTTCACATCCTTTGCCAAAATCTCATTATACTATCGTTCATGCATTGGAGGAGTCATATGTAATAAGTCATGTTGTGAAACAAAATTTTTCTTCTTTCTCCGTGTTTCTTGTTTTTCAAGGTCAAAAGAATCTACATGCTTATTGTATGTTCACAATGTGATGCAACACCATGCTATGTGTACAAAGTGTTCATGTGATTTTACTCTTTCCTTTTTTGAAGACGCATTCAAACTTCGAGCATGTTGGTTTTTATGGCTATATCTTTCTTGTTTTCTATTTTTTCAGAATATATTTCTTATCAACCATGCCTTCAATTACATGGGCCAACCAATGTGCTAGTGGTTGCATTGGAAATATCACTTCACATAAGTAGGTCCATGCACAATTTAGCTTAGGAGTAGGAGTAGTGTTTTCTTTTTCTTTCATGCTTTTTTTTTGCTTGATTGTTTTTGTTTTCACTTTACTACTTTCCTTTGCTTGTTTGTTTGTTTATGCACTCGTAGGATTAGCTTCCCATGAAACTGTGTATGGCTTCTTGAGACAAGAAAGGTGGAATCCAAGAGGAATTGTACAACCATCAACATTTGGTTATTTTTTTATTCCCTCTCCTTATGAAGATATTGCATTATTTCAGTCGATGATACCCTGATGGGAAATACATTCCTTTCAGAATGAGTCTTGGTGAACTCACAATGTTTGCACTTTTAACTAGTACCACCTACTCTAATTAATTTTCTATTTTCAGTTAACCCTTCTCAACTTAGTAAAGTAGATGAAGGTAAGGGGGAAACCTTAACAAGTATGTTAGAGGTATATATAACATCCTTCCAAGGAAAATTTTAAGGATGGAAATTTTTCTTGAAGTTTAGAAACATTGGCGAATCTCATTAATCCCTAATATGCAAACTATAAAATGTTTATTGATATATTTGTAAAATTATTCAAATTTATAATGATTTTATATATAGTCTCTATATAATGTTGGCGATTTTAAAGGTAAAATAATTTTATATTCTAAAATTTGGGCGAATCGCCTTTTATAAAAATTGGAAATTAGCGAATCTTTTTGTGGAAAAATCATGGAAAATTAGCCCACTGGGCGAACATTAGCCCCTAAAATTTTCCATGCATCCTTCTTTGGAGGGACAACCTCTTGTGCTCTCAATAAGTTAGGATCCCTCTTCTGCCTCAAGAAATAAATAAGTGCCTATGCATAGTTCTTTGAAAATTAAAAATGAAAAAATAAAATAAATGTGAAAGAAAAGAAAGTCTTCCTTCATAGAGAGGTGAAGTAAGTATCTCTGCGATGGTACTGTCTAGGCTTGCTAGCAGCAGAGCGATGCTTGTGTTCCTAAAGTGATTCCTTCGAAGTGTTGTCCAGTCATGGTGGCAATGAAGCAACACTAGAGATGAAACTTAAACTATGAAAATCTATATTAATTATGCATCAATATACTTCTCTTCCCAAATCGAAACAACTCAGTTGACTTGGTTTGGTATGTGTGTTGACTAATCAAGAGAATGGTAGGGACTATATATTTAACTCAAGCGAGTGAAGGAACCATGACAATCAAAGAATCAAACAATACTTTTGGAGGACTTAGACTCGCTTTACATGGGACAAGGTCCATACAAAGAGCTAGAGTTCTACCAGTGTGTCACCAATGTTGTAGCGGCTACGACAACCCTCCAAAAATTTTCCTATGCATCGTTTTGTAGCATCCCTAATAAAATCTCAGCAGCTTGTCTTACACTACCCAGGTAATTGTGATTTTATCTGAGTTTTATCTTTCACTTTAAGACTTTTTTTCTGACTTTATTTGTTGTCTAACCATAAGTTGACCTTCCTTGACTTGGTTGGAAATTGGTTCTAGCACTACCTTGATGCACTATGCAATCCTAGAGGGAAACTAGCTTCACTCTTAGGAAATGTGTAGTTCAACCCAGCAATGAGCTTCGGCTCCAAAATTGTGTAGACCTATTTGGAAAGTTGTCTTTAGCTAGGAAATTATGCAGAGCATAAGGGGTAGCTAGAGCCACTCAGCCTAGGAATTGCACAAAAGAATTACCTTAGTTGTTGTTTGATGCATGTGCAAGTGAGTTGTCGGATTCCCCTTACAACTGCGCAATTTCTCCATGCATGCATGGAAGCCTTTCCAGAAAAAGTAAAAATAAAAAGTGAAAAATAATCCTGAAAATATAGGGATATATTTTTAGCAGAGCGAGTTACACTTGAGTTAATTTTATAAATGGCCACCGCTTGTCACTTTTTCCTAGATTTTAGGCCTTCACGTCATAAACCCTAAATCGATCAAATCTATTTAATGGATGTTGGCAGAGCTAATTTTCACATTTTATCTTGGAGCTCTAGCATTATCGAGGAATCTAGGAACCTTCGGCACAGTCGGCACAACTTTTTTGGGTAAGTCTTTCTTTTCTTATCTTTTGATGCTTTTTCTGTCACTTTTGTTTCCTTGGCTTGTGAGAGTTTTCTTTTACCCAATTTATTGAATGACCATTGGTCTTTTGATTTGTTTTATCTTGTAGAAGTGATTTTTTAAGTTTTTCATTCCTTTTCCTAAGTGTCGCATGCATAATCTAGTGTTTGCAGTAACAGTCACCATTACGACAACTCTCCCCACAAGCTTCATGTTCTTCTATTTGATTGATTCCTGCATTTTTTTTTATTGCACGCATCACTATTCACTCAGATCTATACCAACCATCGCATACACATTCATATCTACTCATTTACAAGTCGCCCTTTGGCAGATTGGGCTTCCTTGGTCTGGATCTAGCTCTTCCTGGCACGCAGTGCACATTTCTAGATCTTAAGCCTTTGCCTTGGCTCCAGGAATTGCGCAGAGGCTACCAATGATTGTCTCCAACTATGCATTGTGTAGTTGTAGGAGCTAGTCTTAGGTTCTTACCCACTGGGATTGCACAATGCGCAGTCCCAACCAGCATCAAAGGCAGGCCGAACTGTGCATTATGCAGTTCCAGTCATTGGCAAGCCACACTACACTACACATTGCACAGTTCCAGTCATCATCACTTCTCACTAGCAACTAGGACTACATAATGTGTAGATCCAGTTGACAATCCCTCACCTCTGAACACAAAATTACGCAATCCTACCCAGTAGTTTCCCATTTTATTGCATGATCAATCCTTCAAGTGATCTTTTATTTTAAGCTAACATTTGCATGCCAGGGTTGTCCTCTTTATCTCCAGGCACAACAATTATTGAAAATCCCTTCAATAGTAAAGGTAGCATGGCTTCCAAGAGAGTTGGATCAAAGGATACCATCGAGAGAAGTGATGGAGATGTATTTGAACAAGTGTCAATGAACTTTCTAGTCTATATAGACACATACTTGTTCATAGAGAAGGACATGAAGATTACATGGCAGAAAATTATGGACATATTTGCAGGCAACTTCAAGGAGGATATGGAAGATCAATACGTATATGTCAACATCCACAAGCCAAGCCTGTTGTTACACTAAAATTTGTCGCCATGACTATCTGCAGTTAGTATGGCTCCATCAACAATCATATTATCCTCCTTGGCAAGCCTTATACCTCTGCTCTCCATGTCAAACTTCAAGAAAGAGAGAAAGTCATTAAAAATCATGTTTATCTCTGGGTACG